>JAOXJP010226417.1:0-11494 GCA_025762735.1 Platanus orientalis | reverse complement strand
GGTACTTTTGAACCATTAGTGAAGATGGGTTTTGAACCCAGGTCTATGGTACGACGCCCACAGACTTTACCAACTTAGCAAGCTGGTAGTACTTATTAATGTATTTTATTGATTCCATAGTATTTAGTTGTAGAAAGTGAGAATATTTAATTTTTTGTTGTTTTCCTATGTAGCTATGGTTTCTTATATAAGTGATTTTGTAGTAGGTTTAGTAGTACCATCCATACATCATCGTCCCAAAGTATCACCAGCTTTCACAAGGTTAGGGCTGACTTTTGCTTGAGAGTTAGCAGTTCTTCATATCTTCAGACTTGATATGTGATCAGATAAACTGTTCACTTCTGATAATCGATTGAGAGTATCATCTCACTTATTGTCTATGAGCTTTCTTCTATAGCTTTCTTGCTTATAGTTGCCATTAATGCTGAAACCTAGGCTTTGATACCAAACTGATGCAGCCATTTTCAAGATGAATGGAAAAATACAGCAACAGGAAACCCCATTAGTTGTGGGATTAGAATTTGGATGGGCTAGGGATTATAGGTGGTCAATTAGGCTATTTGTGCAGAATTTATGAAAGAAGAAAATAACTAAACATGATTTTTGTTTTGAAGAATAATGAAATCCAGCAGATAAATTAATAGAAAACGAAGAAATATAGAAAAGTGGGAAAGTGATAATCCAGAGGAATAACCACCATTAGAGCTCCAAAAATCATCACCCAGATGTTTTACAGGGAGTCAACACCTTGTAGGGTTGAAGGAATGAACAGTTGAACACCCATAAAGTTTGGGATCACATCAAGGTTGAAGTTGGACAAAGCAAAATAATCTTCATTGAACTATGAGAATAATTGCAAGGCCTTTATAAAGTTATCACACTTCCTGCTAGTATGTTCTAACCCCAATAGAACTTTCAACTGCATTGACTCAAGTTAGGGAAAACCTTCCATATTTTACTTTTAAATTAACAAATCCCTCAAACTAATTGATAAAAATAAACCCCAGAATAAATAAAAATTGGCCAAATCGACTTTTGTTGCCAAACAGAGATTTTAATTAAAAAATATTTAAACTGCCCCCGTTTAGAATCTCTTATAGACTCCTGTGGGTCCCACCTAGAAATTGTGCAGATAATTGGGAATCTTTTCTTTCCGTTCCTCTTGGAATGGCTTCAATCTCTTATCTCTCTCTCTCTCTCTCTCTCTCTCTCTCTCTCACACACACACACACACACACACACACACACACACACAGTTTCACAATTGCATCCAAAAAGAAATGAAAGCTAGTATAGACTGAGGCCTAACAGAGGGACCTTACTTGTCCAGCCTGTGTTGTATTGCTTTGTCTTACAAGGTATTGTATGTATTATGGTGTACATTTTTACAAGTAAGATATGTCTTGATACAAACTTTTGCACATTGATAAACTGGGGGACATCTATATTCCCCATGTATCCTACCAGTACCGTAAAACAGGATACCCATCATATTCACATTGGATGATTCTTCTCTAACAGGCATTCAGTTTGTGGTCTCTAAATAACTACCACATACTTAATGATGGAGTTAACTTGAATTTATAATGCTCTCTGGGAACATCTTAATTTCTCATGTATCCTACCAGTCTTGTACTGTATTGTCACACAGTACAATATGATGCAATAAGACATTTTGAACCGACTATTTTCCCTTCTGGGATTTACATGGATAATTCTCCTCAATGTGTATTCGGTTCGTGATTATATGGTGTCTATATTTTCTTGATTATTGTTTGCCGGTGATGACTCTTCTGATCTCTATATGGGTGAATAACGACAATGAGAAACTATCGGTTTCAGGCTATTTGGAGGGGACCACCATGGAGGGGGTGGGGTAGATTTCCTTATGGGAAAATAGGTCAAGTTTCTTGGTATAGAAGACATAAGGAGTTGGGTTAGGGAAAATCCAGAGATGTGGTCCCTAAGAAAGGAGCTTCTTTCAAGAATATTGTACTTAAAAACCTCTCATGGCCTTCGTTATCGATTCCGCAGGTGGAGTTCAAGGGTGGGCATTCGGTGATCAATTTCAAGAGGGAGGATGTTGAGGTGAGGATGCAAAGATTGAGACCGTGCTTGGTGGGGAGAGTTGTGGGAGATAATCCTAGCGCTCAAGCACTTTGTCTATGGGGGAAGAGGGCGTGGAAGGTGGGGGGAGAATTTCCAATGTGAAGAATGGCAAAGGGGGGCTAGTCATGTTCCATTTTTTGTTGATACAGGAGGCCGGGAAGGTTCTAAAGAGGGGTCGAAGACCTGGCAGGTTGGAGGCCTATTGCTTGACGTATGGCACCCTACGACAAGGTGTCGATGTAGCAAACAAGGGAAGGAGGGTGGCTGGATTTGGGGTTTTGACTTTCCGCTTGATAACATTCAAGGAAATAGGAGCACAATGTGGGGGCTTGCTAGAAGTCGAACATGTAGATCTACGCTTGATAGAGTGGATAAAATTAAAAGTCTGACAACCGGATAGGGCGTCTTTGGCGGTGTGGAATTGTGGGATATTAGATGGGACATTGGTGTTCAGGCTTGTGCTCTTGAAGAGGGGAAGACACTAGAATTGGGAGGAGGGGTTAAATTCCGGCAAGGTGGTTGATGGATACAGAGGCTGAGGAAGAAGGTGAGGGGATTTGAAATTTGAAAGGTACGGTAAAAGCGGTTTGGGACTAGGTGGTTATGAGGGTGATTCGGTTTCGGTCAACCAAACTGAGGGGGCCTGACCGACAAGGTTTAGCCAGGGGACGAGGCCTTATAAAGGGAACTGGTCATGGAAGGATCAAGGAAGAGAGGAGGCCATATTTGGTAGCCCGGTTTGTTGTGGGCCTAGAATCAGAGGTCGTTGTGAAGGCCTATATAGAAGGGACCGCCCCCTTATGAAAATTCCCAAAAGTCCATGGAGGGCTAAGCTCAGATTTGTTGGGCCTAGTAATAAAGGGCTTGATAGAAGAAAGTTGAAAGGTCAAGGCAGAACAGAGTTCAGAAGGGGTTCCATAGACCTTTTGGAGAAGGAGATCAAAGCATATCCTAGGGCTACTGTGGCAAGGTATGAGGCTAGAAGGAGCTCTTGGATTCATCAAGAGTGTTCTAGAATGATGAAGATGGAGTAGCTTAGTGCTCAAGGCAAGTCTTTTCTTGCTAATGGCGAGAAACCTTGAAATGACATGGTGATTAGGGAAGGGGATCCAGATAGCCATAGCAAGAGGAAGAAGGTGGAACCAGAAGGTAAGGGGAAAGAGAAGATGCTCCATAAGGAGTTTAGCGGTGAATATGGGGATGAAGAATAGGGATTAAGGGCAGATTATGGCAGCGGCTAGTCAAAATTGAATGGCTTTAGTTTTTGGAAAAGGATGTAGCATGTCGCACTTGGCAATCCGATCGATTGACACTAATATTGATGAGGAAATTTTCAAGGAAGGAGGTGAAGGAAATAGTGGTCCTACCTAGGGAAAGACATGATCGTCAACAAGTGGGGAGACCTTACCATAGAGGGGAGTGTTTCGGAAATGCAGTGGGGGGAAGATCAGGTGGAGGGATTCGATGAGATCACTGAAGCAAAACCTATTCTCATGCTCACACCCCCATCATCATTAGATTGTGTGGTTTGAGAAGTGGTGGAGGTAAGAAGGCGAATGGGGTATTCTTTCAAAGGAATGGAATAGAGAGTTGATGATTTCTTCTAGGAGGTTGAATGAAAGAGTTTGAGCCCTATGAGACCAAAAGTTAGCCATAGATGACACATGGGGAAAAGTTATTCTAGAGAGGTGAAAAACCTATACTCTGATATCAATTATGAGGGCAGAGCCCAAAGAAGGGACAAAAGGAAAGGTAGAAGGGGCAAGTCTCAATCTTCAGTTAATGATGAAGATGAATATTATTTCCTGGAATGCTAGGAGTTTAGGGAGAGAAGAAAAGTGGTGGGGAGTGAGAGATATGTTGAAAAAGTGGTAGGTGGATATGTTGACTTTGCAAGAAACAAAAATCCAAAAGTTAGATAAAAAGGTGTCCCATGATTTGTGGGGAGGTCTTTCAAGTTTATTCATAAATCGGCAGAAGGAATATCGGGAGGTATTGTAGTTGCTTGGAACATAAGGAAAGTGGAGATGACAGATTTTCGAATAGTTGAATTCTTTATATCGGTGTTGTTTAAGAAAGAGGAGGATAATGAAGTCTGGGCTTTCTCTAGAGTTTATGGTTCGTGTGGTTAGGTAGTGATAGGGAGACTTTGGGAGGAGTTATTTTTTTTTTTTATGAATAAAAGCTTTATTACAAAAAAAATGGGAAAGCCAAGTACAAGATAGGGGTGAGGGATCCCCTGCAAGAGAAAAAAAGAAATCGGTCAGAAGCCCACAAAACATTACAATCTAATCCCCATAATGTTATCCCAATCCCTAATTAGGGTCCCATTGGGAATCCCATCATAGCCTTTACATCTTCTAGCCCAAAACACAATCAAGTCTTTGGCCCTTATATATACTTGCTAGGCTGGCTCCGCATTGTCCTTAAATACCCGATTGTTCATTTCTTTCTAGATTACTCAACAAACTGCTGTTGGCACCAACTTCCATATCCGTTTTCCAAAACAGCTAAACGCCGAGTTTTTCCATCTGTGAAGGAGGCCCATTAGGTCCACGGGGGTTATAAAAGTTATGATAAAATCTCTGACCACATTGTTCCAAATTTCTCAAGCGTATGGGCAATGAATGAACAGGTGGGAGGCTGATTCATCTTTGCTATAGCAAAACAAGCACACACTAGGAAGCTGAAAACCTTTCTTCCATAGTGAATCCATCGTAGATATTTTATCTAGCACCGTGGTCCACATAAAAAATTGAACTTTTGGAGGGGTCCCATTATACCAAACAATATTCCAAGGCCCGGATTCTCCCTGACATTAGAGAGCATCCCATAGCATGATCGAACTGAGAAGTTGCCCTTGGGATCACTCTTCCACACCCGTTGATCATTAAGACCCAGGCGAATCTGCGAATCCTGTAATCTCTCCAAAAATTGAGTAACCCTTAAGACCTCCCAATGAAACAGATTCCTGTGGAGGGTAGGTTCCCAAACTATCGCCTCCCCATTAATAGAAAAATTTGAGGCTACCACCGATGATGGATCCATTGACATACCAAACACATCTGGAAAATCTTGCTTTAGAGATTTGTCCCTGCACCACACATCCTCCCAAAATTTGATACGACTTCCATTCTCTACCTCATAAGCAATCCCTTCTTTGAACATATTGTAGTATTTCATAATTTCTCTCCACGGACTACGGCCGTACAGACCTCTGATGTATTGGAGGTGATTTCAATGTTGTTTGATTCCCAACAGAAAGGTTAGGTGCTACAAGATTCTCGCAGTAAATGAGAAGTTTTAATAGATTTCTAGAAGACCATGGGTTGGTGTATTGGAGGTGATTTCAATGTTCGATTCTTGGTGGAAAGGTTATGTGCTACAAGAGACTCACAGTAAATGAGAAGTTTTAATAGATTTCATCTCACTCTTCAGAGGGTCATTTGAAATCGCAAAATGGATTTATCTTGGGAAGGCAGATAACGGAGTGCTCATTAATGGCTAATGAGTATGTTGATGTTATGATAAAAGTTGGAAGCTCAGGATTGGTTTGCAAGATTGACATGGAGAAAGTGTATGACCACATGAGTTGGGCTTTTCTAGATAAGGTTCTTTAACAGATGTGGTTTGGGAATTGGGATAAGGTGGATAAATTGAATAAAAATTTGTATCTCTTCCCCCTCCATTTTAGTGAATGGTATTCCCAAGGGTTTTTTTAAAGGAAGTAGGGGCCTTTAGTGATCCTTTATCCCCCTATTTATTTATCATGGTGGTGGAGCAATTGAGTCGAATGGTTTCTGAGGTGGAATCCATTGGGTTACTTGAAGGCTTCTCTTCTATTGTAGAACGCTTGTCTATCACTTTTATTCAATTTGCTGGTGATTCCTTATTCATGCTAAAGGAAAATCCGGAGATTATGAGAAATTTGAGATGTATTCTCCTCATTCTTGAAGTGGCAACTCTGCTAAAGGTTAACTTGAGTAAAACCACTTGAAGTCCTGTTGGAGATGTTCCTAACATTGAGGCGCTATCCTCTTTTCTTGGCTGTGAAGTTGTTTCTTTTCTGATTAACTATCTTGGGCTCTCTCTTGGGGGAAAATCGTTTGGAAAGGCTATCTAGAACCCTGTTATAGAGAAAATGGAAAAGTAGCTCTTAAATTTGGAAAGGAAGGTATCTCTCAAAGGGTGGTAAGTTGGTGCTATTAGGAAGTGTCCTTTCAAGATTGCCTATTTATTCCTTGTCTTTTATCTCCGTCCCTGTGTCGGTCTTAAACCAAATTGAGAGAATCCTGAGGGACCTTCTTTGGAATGCTGATCAAGGGTCGAGGAGGATCAACTTGGTAAGATGGAAAGAGGTGTGCATGCCTTTGAAGCAGGGGGAGGGGTTGGTGATTTAGTCAATCCGTGAGACCAATGGGTCTCTCTTGAACAAGTGGTTGTGGAAATTTGGGGAGGATCGCTAAACTTTGTTGAGAGTTGTTGTTGCTGCCTAATACAGGAATGAAATGGTTGTACTAGTAGGACTATATGATAGATTCAAAGTGCAGTGGGTTCAGCCAGACTTTTTGAGGAGCCTATTCTATTGCTGGCAGTTCAGTCCTTCACAGACCGAAGCCAGTTGGGGGGAGAGGTGTGAAATTTGACTCCAGCGGCCTTGTGTTGGTCCATATGGGAGGAGTGCAATAATAGAATTTTTGAAGGAGTAGCTTGCCCTTTTCACAAGATGGTTGATATGGTTCTTTCAAAAATTGATTAGTGGTTGTCCTTTTTCTCTAGCAGTGGATGGCCTCCCTATAGGACGTGGATCTTTGAATGGGATACTTGTATCCCCATAGGCTAAAGGGGTTGCTCTTTGTTTTTCCATTGGCTCTTTCTTTCTTGCTGTTTTTGCTTGGTTCTTTTGTGCATTTCTCATGCTGTAATTTAGAGCTCCTTTGCGGTCTTGTAATATATTATCTTATCTTTCAAAAATTTTATAAATAAAATAAAATAAAATATCAACATAACTACATACCCAATGGTGGAGTGGCTTTCCCTTATGACATTTCAAGTAGCAAAGTGATATCTATTTGTACAAATTATTGAGATTGTAAGCGGTCTAGGAGTATTTGCTCATTGTTAGTGGAATTTGAGCATAAATATTTGCCACTGTTAAATCCATTGATATCTTTTATGGGGAAAAGAAGTTCTTTGTTCCATTGTTACTTTTTTTTTTCTTTTTATCTTGTGGCATTCAAATTTTCTGTCATAATGGTTCAGTATTTTCTGATTTGTTCATTTATGACAGCACTTGCTGGGAATTATGTCAACTTTGGTGTTTTTGAGCTGTATGGTGATAGAGCACTTGCCGATGCACTTGATATTGCTCTAAAGATGACACTTTCAATTCCTTTGGCTGATATATTGGCATTTCGGAAGGTACGACTTTAGGCTGCAAGTTAATTCCACATGATTATTCACATTTAAAAGAAATGTTTTGTTGATAGAAACTTGTTTTCAACATTAAATTTCTGTATTTCAAATGGTTTCTTCTGAAAGATAGTATAAGCGCTTCAGATGGTGAACTCCAGACCTGTTCTCCCTCAACATTTCTATAAAATGCAGAATATTACCATGTGTCCAGTAACAGCTTCACCACAGTTAATAGCATGTGTCATGTTAAGGGCATTGAGCTTTTTAGCCATTATTTAATGATGTGTTCATAGTATGAGAGTAGACTTTGCGATTCTTTCTTTTTTAAAAAGTCATCTGTTAAGGGAGAAACCACTAAAGAAATACAATTCAAGATTTATTGACACTCACAAGGAATACAATTCAAGATCTATTAACATCTTTGGGAAAATGGGCTTTGGTGCCAAATGGAGAAAGTGGATGAAGGCATGTGTTCGTTCAGTCTGTTTTTGGTCTTGGTAAATGGTAGCCTGGCTGGTTGAGAGTGGTTTCTTCATGGGTTTTTAGGTTGGAAATGGGGAAGTAGAAATCTTGTATCTGTAGTTTGCGAATGATCTGATCATTCTCTATGGGCTTCATGCATTCAGTTGAGTTTCCTTAGGTGCATTTTAAGATGTTTTGATAGCTTGGCCTTGGTTCTAGTTTGTAAAATTAGAAACTTCTTTGGCTTCAAAGTCTGTTAACTATGGAACAACCAGCTAAGGCGGAAAAAGAAGAGGAAAAGGTTGAGCACATGGTCCATTATTATGCAGAACAAATTTCTTTTTAGAGCACTGCTCCTGGGAACACTCAGGGAACCAGGTGTGAGTTCACACAACATACGCACACAGATGCACTACTACATCCGAGAGAATACTTTTACTTGCACTGGGATTCAAACTCGCAACCTAACCTGACTCTGATATCATGTTAATTGTTAATTAACCAATGCTCTCAAAACCTGAAGGTGTTAGGAGATACATGAATTAATATACTTTAACATAACTCATTTTTAGTACTATTTTTCAAAGGTTAAAACTTGCATTTTTGGCTTGATTTTGGTACCATTGACAAGGTTATTCTGTTACCTTTCAAAAAAGACCGAGATTTTGCAAATCCGATGTGATTTGAGAGAGTTTAAAGACCAAATTACAGAAGTATCAGTATGTGACGGGAATAGGGTTTTTTTATTTATTTTAGTGATGTGTTTATTTTTAGTATGTATCTTTGGTTTCTAATTTGGTCTGAGAGACGAGACCCGAATGTATCTCTATTTGAACAATCCATACATATGGAGTACGAAAAAGTGGAATTTTTATTAAAAGTTTGAGTAAGGTTTGGCTTAACAGTTGGTGCAGTAAGAATCTATTAGTGGTTGGTGCTACTAATGGTTCTAATCGGTTGGTGCTACTAATAGTTCCAATTGGTTGGTACTGGTTGGGTCTTCTTCTACTTCTTTTTCTTGTTTGTTGCTGGTACTGAGTGATCAAGTTCAGCTGTCGAATTCCTAACAGATAAGTTTTATTGTAGTTTCTTAAACTTGGATTCTGTTGTGGTCATTCTACGTGTCAAATCTGATTTTCTGTTGTGGGTTTCTTCTCAATTCCTGGACTGTTTTATATCCGTAGTTGGTATACATCATTCCATGCTAATTCAGCTTTGTTTTCTTCCTTTTTGCACCTAATCAGTTCTAAATTCTACCGTGCTGGAATTTGAACCAGCACCTGAATTCCTAAAGTTTGGTGGTCCTAAATTTATTGGATCTGACTGAAATTATGTAATGATATCCTATATTCAAATACCTATCACCCTGTAGATTTTCAGCTTCAATTGAAATTTCTTGCCTGAGTTTCCATTCTGACCAACTGTGACAGAAGACTCCAGAGGTACTTTAGCTCTTCACAATGAATGTCTGATGTACTTATGATGATATGATCTACCGCCTTTGGAACACAGTGAGTGGATCCACTTCAATTGCCACCTTAAATAGCCTCACAAGGCCTTCATAATACCACTGGAGGTTACGCTTCTTCAGACAACAAACACTTCTCGTGTAATACTACCCAAGTGTACTCCAGTCCAAAAGTTTACAAGATACAAATTTCCAAATCTGCACTCTTTCACTTCCACCAATGTAGGTAAAAAATCACACCCTAATAACCAAACATGCCACACTCAACAAACACAAACACAAACACAAGCCCCATATGACTCGATCACAGGACTACACAGTCCACCACAATTTGCCAGGTTACACAACCCTTAAACCATACGAAACATGTCCAATCATCACAATACCAGCTTTAAGACCTCAATCAGCTAGCTGCAGCGGAGTCCTGATGAAATCACTTATGTTAAAAACATTGACTGATCATCATCCAAATCAACACATACATTCTGAACCATAGTTACCAGAGCAAGAAGCATGAAGCAAGACCCAATAAATCCTTGGGAAGCGAGAAATGAAGAACGATTTAGAAGCATTTAGAGAACAGGTAGGAAGCGACCGGGAAGCAAGTAAAGTGCAATTTGGAAGTAAGTAACTTCAATCCATTAGAAGAAAAAAAAATGTTATGAAATGACTAAGAAATGAAATGAAAATATTAGGTGAATAAATGATTACGAGTCTGAAATAACTAACAAAAAGTCTACAACCAATAATTGATTACTTGTAAGTAATAAAAAGTGAATAACAATAAGTTATAATCAATAATTTCAACTACAATACAATAAAGTGTATAAACTTAATAAAGTACTAAAAAACCTAAAAGCTATACCTTATAAGTAACAAAGAATTATTTTTTTATGAATAAAAAAAAGATTCTTTGTTAATTATATAAATCAATATGCAAACCAGAGGGAGAAGAATCCTGACATATAAATCAACATGCAAACCACTTGTTATTAGTATGGTCAGACATACCTTAGGTATTACCATACATACATTTTTTTATAGATAACTAACATCATAATGGCATACTATAAAATTCCTTGTATAAAAACCATTGGATTTGAATTTTTTTATTTGATTGGAATAAAATAATATAAACAATAAAATCAATACTAAATCTTCTTTTCTACAAAATCATTTCTTTATCTCATAGATAATCTTTTATTCAATGCCAACAACATAGGATTTACATTAAATAAAATAGAATCTTGTTTCTTAGATTGCTTCCCAATCAATTTTAATCGATTATCTAGTTGTTTTTACCTGCTCCTCCAAAGACTTCCACTTGTTTCCCTAAATAGCTTCCGCTTGCTTCTCCAATCTCTTCATTACACTTCCCAAATGTAGGAAGCATGCTTCTCATTACTTGGGGAAGCGGTTTGGAATTAGCTTTCCAACTGAGCTTCCCATCTTGTACCAAGCTTCCTTGCAACTATGTGTTGAACCATCACAGGGCTAAAATTCTAACACGGTTTTAAAAAAATGGTCCACCAATCATAAATAACATGTATAGAAGTTGTCTCAATAATAATTGAATGTACTTCTTGTGTAAATGTCATCAATAAATCTGTAATTAGCCACAAGGTTCAAAATATCGTTATCGCGATTCATATTGCGGACCCAAGATACGGGTACGTCTCGCGTATCGCGGAGATACGACGTCTGAAACTGAGAGACGGGTGAGATACGGGTCAAATGAAGGAATTTTGATTTGAAACTTTAAGATTTGATAGACTAATCACTATTTCACACTTAGGAATCATTAAATAGAGGAAACAACCATCTTTGATGGTTCAGAGAACCGTCATCTTTATGACATACGTTGTCGCCTTTGGAATCTATGGAAACATTATGTAAGCTTTAGAATTTTTGAATGTAATAGTAGGAAATGTTATGATAAACATTATTAAATACTTATAAACCATATACTTCATTACACACTTGGGTATCAATAGTTGGGAATCGGTGCCCTCGTGACACTCGTTATCACACATGTGCAGA
>JAOXJP010226416.1:0-11494 GCA_025762735.1 Platanus orientalis | reverse complement strand
TATATATATATATATATATATATATATATATATATCCATTTATTAAATAAGAAAAAGGGTTACCATCCTTTAAGAGATGTGTAATTGTGTAAACAGTTTTATATGCGGTCATACCCTATCTCAACGTTTCATTAAACATATTGTCTGCAAATCTCTTCAACCAGCTCCAAAGCTTAACTTAGATTTTCCATTTTACAGTTTCCATTTATAAAGGCGAACTCAAATCAATTAACATATTCTATTATTATAATAAGATAATCACTATAATGCTACAGGTCAACAGTAAGACAAATCATGAAGAGCTCATCTCACAAAATCTCCTAGATTTCCATATCCTACATAAACTCAACACTATATCTATAACTAGCTTCAATAATGAACATAGATCAAATCCTCCAGCATCCACTCCATATACCTCCACAACAATTAGTGTGCAAAATTCTGAACCATAATGGCTCAACAAGTTCAACTTTACATACCTCACCCATTTGGCTTTTGAAGAGCAAATGTTGTGCACGCTTGATTGATGCCTAATTTTTTTTCCTAATTTAATAAAGGCCTTCGTGAGAAAATAAATTTGATTAAAAAAGAGAAGAAAAATGAAGAGAGAGAGAGAGAGAGAGAGAGAGAGAGAGTAAAAGAGATTGAGAAAAGAAAAAGGAAAGGGACCCAATAGAACTTGACGGATGCACTATACCTCTATAGAGTAATAGAACCAATAGAGAGAGATGAATCGCAAAGAGCAAGGGTTGTGAGAGAAACAAAATGAAGTGGAAAGAAATAAAAAATCAAAACGTCTTGGACAAAAGTGCTGGCAATTCACGAAAGCAACCCACCCTCCTCCGACTATTTTCCTACTTTCTGTGCTTTCATTTAGTAATCAGTGACCGTGTAGGTGGATGAACCAAACAAAGCATCTCTCATTTTTTAGTTGACTGACCTCGAAAAGCATTGCAAGCGCTTTAGCCCAGTGCATCCAAACACCCCCGTACTAGAGTGTGTAGTGGTATCACCTAGCCAGCTTCATGTAGACAGTGATCCACCTTGGTTGTATGCTAGTTGTCGTGACATGTGTCTTACTGCTGGCTCTATCACTTGCCCTTATTTATGGTTTTATTTCTGTATCCATTAAAATCCACATGTCACTTCTCCGTAGATGGATTTTTAGGATGATGCCAAAAAATGTCCCAAACATGTGTCTAGTTTAGATCTTAACTAAACGCATGTGACCTTCTTCCAATGGTTCGGATTCATACACCCGAACTGCATTAATTATCTTTTAGTGGTCTACGCTCGTGGAAGTAACTGATTTAACTAGAAAATCTCAAATGGTGCCACTTTCAGGATGAAATATCCTTTAGTACTAATTGTTTTCAGGATTTGCCCAACTTTTGATGATCTCGAACACAACAAACGACAATGTCTATGTGGCGAACCAAACCGTCTTTGTTGTTTTCCATTAATCCTTTCCTTAGTAGGTTTATAAATACCAACTCCGGGCATCAGTTTGTACTCATCCCTCTTTGTCATGATTGCATATCATCTTCTCTGCAACCATATATTCGGTCCTTGATACTCTTGATTGGTTTCAAGCTTTGTTAAATTGGGGTACTTCCCCTTCTTGGCCTATAATTGGTACATGGATTCTCTTGCTCATGAGAATGTTCAATGTTCATTTCTCACGCTATGTCCTCAGCTCAGACCACCACCCCACGGCTGGAGGTTGGTCATCTCGTCTGTGATCTACTATTTTAAGGAGTTGGAAGATCACATAGACTCCTTAGCTTATCCTGGGATATGTCTTAGGTCATGGAGGAGTGCTTTTCGTATAGGGATGAGGCGTCATTTGAACCTTTAGAGATATGGTTTCCCCTTACACATTGCCTACCTCCTACATGCATCATGGTTTTATGAAAGATGCATTCATTGGGTGAGGCATATTAGCCTGAGCCTCTTCCTTTATTCTCTTCTCCCAAAACTATTGCTTAGGCAACTCTTGAGGTGACTTTTAGAGAGGTGAAAAAAACACCCCATCTATGCCCCTCAGCAAGTGGTGGTGTACAAGTTAAACATTTTCTTCAAAAGCCCATGTTCTACCGCATTTCATCACCAACTCTTGCACTTCTCATTGATAGGTTAGTTCTTGTTTAAAAAAGTGACAACAATCTTGAGGTGAGCCCTTGGTGTTTCCATCATCTTGCTTTTTTAGACATTTTTGCCCTTAGACATTGTTTGTCTCGAGATGAGTCTTTGTAATTTTTGACATCTATATATATATATATATATAATTAAATTTTGAGATTTAGATAGGACATTTATTTTTCCCATAGACATTGTTTGCCTTTATATAAGTCTGTGTATCATTCGATTCTTATTTTATTGCAGGACATTTTGTCCTTGTATGAGCATTTGTATTTGGCTCACATTATTAACTTTAGGACATTTTTGTCCTTGATCCCCCTTTAGTTTAGACATGGGGATCTAGGATGCTTCAAGCTGTTATTCTCGAGTTGACGAATGCCTTCATCAATAACTTTGTTGTTTTCCGATGCCCTTTCCCATGCAAATGGTCATTCTTTTATGCCTAATTTTTTCCCCTAAAGGTAGTGTTGCCCTTGAAAGTACATTGTTGGCTTCTCCCCCTTTCAAGGCATGACCCCAAATATGGCTCAAACTACTTGGGTGAGACATTTTAAATCCCCATAGTGATATACTATTAGCGTTAGATTCTACTGCAGTGAGACATTCAAAGGATAATCCCATTCTAATGTGGGACTTTCATGGGTTGATCTCTCCTTTTCTTTTCATGGTCAGGTCCATTGAGGCCATGTTTTCATACCAATAATACAATTTTTTTCTTTCTCCTATGGACTTTTGATCTCCTTTAATTCCAAGTTCTTCACTAGAGTTGATTTTGCCTCCTAAAGATGAACTTGTTCCTCGTTGATCTTTTATGCCTTGGCTTCTTTTATCCCTAATGACTGTTGGTCCATTGGTTCATTAGGTATCATTGAGCCATTTAATGTTGAGATGCTTTATTTTGTTTCTTGGCTCTCATCATCTTGATCTAGTACTTGTCCACCTCAACTTTTTCTTCTTATGTACCCTAAGTCATAGTGACTATCTTTGCCATCATTGGACCACCTTGCTCGATTATTCCATATTAAGTTGATGGTGGTCATGCCAACCTTCATTGGTCTCGAGATTGTGGTAACTCATCTTTTTGGATCATCAATTGGCTCATGTACTCGACTATTGCTCGGCATCTCTTATTAGTCACTGAGCTAATTGTGATTGTATTAATGTCCACTTGTATTGGGACATGGTTGGACTCAATTTCTTTTACTTGACATACAATTCAACATGTTAATTCGCCTTCCCCTTTGTCTGACACCTTTATTAGTGCCATCGACTCAGCCTTGGTTGACTTAGCAAGGGTTTTGTCTTTCTCTTGATACTTATAGGGAATCAATTGACCACTAGACTCGATTGATGGCCCCTTGAAGTAGAGAGGGTTGTTGTCGATCTCAACAACATTAGTTTTCCCAAGGAACTGGCTCTCCTAGACATATGGCTCTTTATTCTATTGTTGTGAGGTCTATTTAGCATAGACTTCATGTGCCTGCCTTCTTGTCTTATTTTTTTATCCTCCTCCATGCATCAATTATATGATTTAACCATCACCTAGTTGGTTTGCGGGTTCGTGTTCATTTTCCACACACCTTCGAGATGATATACTTTTCTCATATGGAGAATATTGGTCTTTTAGTCCCACTTCTCCATATGGCTATATGTGATCATTTTGTTTTGAGGGATTCCCTTGAGGCATATGACTTACATTTTCAAACACTTGAATTCCCTTTTAGGAATCTCTTGTGTTGTAGGAATTTTTTTCAATTATTGAAGAGTTTTTTTAGTGTTCTTCAGAAAGTTGAGGTTTCTCGTACCTTTCTTCTGATGCTCGATTAAGTCGATTCTAGACCTTTAAAACATGATCTTCATTGCTAGCTGTTACTCGAGGAGCTTCCTCATATGGGATATTAATGGGGTGTCGAGTTGCTAGTCATCGGAAGGAATTCGCACTCAAGTTGTCACAACCTAAATCCGCGGGCCATAAAGTGGGCCAGGTTCGGATCCATGACATGGGAATTGAAATTCTAATATATAGATACTAGAGGAGGGGTGAATAGGATTATTTAAAAATTATTTTTATATTGCCCTAAATTCGCTTATTACTTAATTGAATAAATTGTCCCGATATTTAATTGTACACATAGATATGAATATGTTCAATTGTTCTACAAGTGAGATTAATTAAATATGTATAATGCTTAATAATGTAAATGATAAATGAGAAGGCAAACCACAAGCAATCACAAATGTACACAAGATGTATAGTGGTTCAGAACAACGGCCTACATCCACTCTTAAAAGCTCAACACTAAGCTAAATAATTTTATTAAGATTGACAATCTTACAATCAAGGCTAAAATTAATAAAAATCCTAATCTACTTGCAAAGCAAGCTACACCTGGTGTCTCCGGTGGGTGTGGTCTATGGTTTACTCTTCCGGTGTCTTCGACGAAAGAGCTATGGGTACACACTACTGGTGTCTCCGGTGGTAGTGATAATTCTCTTGGTGTCTCCGGCATGAGAGGTCTTAATAACTTTAATAAAAAGTTAAGGCAAGGGTTTACCTCTTTATAGGTTGATATTGCATTTGCACATAAGTTGGGGTTGCTCTTCCTTGAGGAAGATGTAACTATTGCTCCCCAATTGCTTCTTGGTTGTCTTTTCAAGCTAAAGAGCCAATCTAGATGGGTTGCTCCTCCTTAAGCACAATGTGACTATCAAACCCACATTTCTTCTCAAGGGTTTAGACAACCCTTGGCTTCCACTTGATGATTTGCCTTAGTTGAAACAAGGTGAAAGTAGGGAATGATCCTTTTTGGGTAATGATTTACCTATTTAAGCTTAGAGAGATTCTCAATGGAATGGAGAGTTGAATCTCTCATAAATTTGCCAATTCAATAGCAAGAGAGTTGTGATTTTTATTCATGACCATTACTTTGCTCATTTGAGTTCTTCTCTTTATATATTGGATGAAAATGATTCATGTCCATTGGATTAGAACCTTCCCAAATGGTCAAAAGATCTCACCCATTGATTAGAAATTGTTTTATAAAGTTTAGACTGTTATACAGTGTTTCCACAACTTTGGATCAATCTAAATAAGTTTGGATGGATCCAAATAATTAATTGATGTGAATCAATCCTAGATCAATCTAAATCCCCTGTATTGCCTTTTAAATCCTTAAAACTGCTATAGAAGACTTTGAATCACCCCTCCTTGGTTCAGGAAGCTCCTAAGACCTTTAGTACCCTTATTTGGACCTTTGATTCACCTAGACTACCATATAATACCTGATTTACCTTGAGATAGCTTGGAGTAGTGCGTGAATCCTTTAGGAAGATTTGTCGACTCTCGGATTTTTCTCTTAAGGCTTTCTTGGTGATTGATGATGGTCTTTATAATGCTTAAACCAAGAACCTCCTAGACTCTAACATGACTCAACTCATGTCTTAGTCTATACAATACATATATTTTACAGTTCATGGAATTTATAATACATTACATTTACAAGAATGACCCACCCTAAACCCGTTTCTCACACGGGAAGACCAACATGCTCGGTGTAGGTCATTAACCCTCTCACCTAATCATATAATATTTTCATATACATGCATTTACTTATCCTTTCAGTTAATTTTAGTCACATCCATTTAAGTCCATTTCCAACATAACACATTGCAATGGAATGAGAATAATGATGATATAATCCAAATAAGTGCAGGGGAGATTAGTATCAACCAATTTAAAAGCATCCCATAGTTATCTAATGTCAAAAAGGCTAAACATGCCCATAAAAGTACATACATCCTATAGTCCCACGGGCATAACAACTTATAAAAGTACATATCCCATAAAGTAAACTCTAAACTAAACTAAAATGAAGTATCCAAGTCAGTCGTCTAACCACCGACCATCTCTCTTTTGTCCTAAGGTGTAGCTTAACCTGTATGCTTACACACCTATAGGTGGTGCCAATTGGGGTAAGCT
Organism: Platanus orientalis; assembly: GCA_025762735.1. Lineage (NCBI taxonomy): Eukaryota > Viridiplantae > Streptophyta > Magnoliopsida > Proteales > Platanaceae > Platanus > Platanus orientalis. The sequence goes on along the minus strand of JAOXJP010226416.1, from coordinate 5,373 downwards.
TGATGAGCTTAGCGGGAGGGTATGTAGTTTATACAACACTAAAGAAGAGAAAAGATAATCATAGTAATAAATAAAAATAATCAAGGTCGCTAAGGAATTGAAGCAAGAATAAGAATACATGAAGTCTACTCAACATGTATCCTTACTACAATCTTAGTACACACAGGTCATAAGATAATCATAGGATTATCTAAAATAGATCAGGCGGAGTCATGCATATGCTACATGCAATATGCCACATGCTAAGTACTATGTGTACATGCGTAATAGTGTATGTGTCTCATGCAAATCACAATGTTGTCCCATGACATATCATATCTAAGTGTAAATAAATCACGAAAGGTCTCCGATATAACATATCATAAATAAACCATAAAAGGTCTCCAGTGGAAACAAATTAAATGAACCACATAAGGGTCTCCGACTTAGTATATCATACAATCGTATATCTCTGATACATCACATCACATAACCCATATAAGGGTCTCCATCATAGCACATCGTATCACATATGTTAGGTCACTAGGGCCGTCTTCATCTATTAATGTAACCTGGTGATTGGGTACCTAAGGCCATGAAGGCTAACCTATGAAGGGGTCTATAGATCTATGAAAGGTAAGCTACATAAGGGTCTTCGGGCCCATGAGGGGTAACCCACATAGGGGTCTATGAGGCTACGTCTATCTAACCTATATAAGGGTATCTCGGGTTATAAAGACCATATACATATATAAAGGTAACAAAGACCAACCCAATTAGGGGTCTCCAGGCCCAATAGGGCATATTCCCACATAAGGGTATAATATCAAATCCTCACATCTAAAACCATGTTCTAAAATCATGTATTTATAAAATACGGTAGATACTACCTAATCATACCATTTGAAATATTTATGTGTTCCAACTCATGAAGAGTCTAAGGAAGTAGTAGAAAATCACATGAAAGAGGTCAAATGCTAATATGCAAGTGAAGGTACTTGGCCCATAACTAGGGGTATAAGGGATATTCATAAATATAAAATCATTTTATGATAAAGTTCATGTAGATAGAAAACCAAGTATCTCAAATCCTTTTTTAAAAACTCATGTAGAAATTCCATGTAAAGAACCACATAAAAATCACAGAGTAAACTATGCCAATGATAACATGCACATGCTATTAAAAGATATCACATGATACAAATAGTAATGTGGTCACATGAGAATTAATAGAATTAGTACATTTCATCAAGATATAACATGAATCGAATGAAACACATCAAAGAGAGTAATAGATTAACATGGAGAGTCAATAGAGCATCACCAATTTCCATAAGCTAATATATATTTGGGAGAATCTAACATAGGAGACATTAGGCTCATGCAAGGAATAAAAAGCATCTATGAAACATATGATTAGTATGAAAAATCTATGAGAGTCATTTCATCAAACATGTAGAATGCAAGAATTAAGGATGTTGATGTAAAAGGGTCATTTGCCAAATCCATGGACAAAGGTGTGAAAGAAGTTCCAACAAGTCAAGCCTTGAAGACCATCACTTAAGTCAGACTACAACTTCTAAGAAAGTAAAGGCATGCATGTAGCTTTATAGGGATCATGTAGTATGATCCTAGGCACGTCCATACACATGGTTGAATGCCCTAAATTGATTCCAAGAGGATACAGACCTTCCCAAGATGTAGACAATGGTCTAATTACAAAAAACATTATGTGTGATCGATCACAAACCCTATGATCGATCATACTTTAGAATCCAAACTCGTGATCGATCATAAGGCCTATGATCAATCACACTTAAAGTTTTTGACCTCCCGAGGACTAAGCCCCTTCTCTATGACCGATCACAACCTGGGTCCTAATAGGCTCATGATCAATCACAAAGTTTATGATTGATCACAACATGGTTATGACTTAAAGTGGGGCCCACACCACTCGACACCCCCTGAGCATGTTTTAAGGATTATGAGAAAATGAACCATGACCGATCACAAACCCCATAATCGGTCACGGATCTGGATTTTAGAATTCTGTCATTTTTTCCGTTTTGAATGAATGGGCAATTTTTCTTACCCATTTGAAAAAATTCTAATCTTAGGATTATGAGCCTTTTTCATCCTCTTTAAAATGTGAACCCTCAAAGTCTTGTTGTTGCTTTTGAGTGAAATTAAGGTTTGCCCTGAAATGACACATTTTGGGCTGTAATAGGGTGCTTGGACTGGTTCATTTATAACTGGAGTATCTGAAAAGACTTCTTTAGGAATGCCTAACCTCATAGAGTCTAGGCTTTCTCTTCCTAAGCCAAGGGTGCTTAGAGTCTTGATGCCTAGATGTCATTATGTTATCCTTATGTTATCACATGACCCAAGTCAAAATTTAGGTGCTGACAGGTCATATACTCATAGCTCAAATATATATTGATGACATCATTTTTGGGTCTACCAGTGAAGAGATGTCTCATGGTTTTTCCCAAACAATGAAATCAGAATTTGAGATGAGATAGAAGGAGAACTGAAGTTCTTCCTAGGTCTTTAAATGAAGCAAACAAAGGATGGCATTTTCTTAAGCCAAATCAAGTTTGCAAAAGACCTAGTCTACAAGTTTAGATTGCAGGAATCCAAACCAGTTAGCACACCCATTAGCACAAGTGACAAGATCACTAAAGACTTTGAGGGAGCTGAGGTCGATTCCACCTATAACAAGAGCATCATTGGGAGCTTGCTCTACTTAACTACGAGTAAACTAGACATTGCATTCAGTATAGGTGCATGTGCTAGATACCAAGCTGCTCCTAAAGAGTCACATCTTACGGCAACTAAGAGGATTATCCTATATGTCCACGAGACTACCAAGTTTGGGTTGTGGTACCCATTTGACACCACATCTGAGATTATAAGGTACTTAGATGAGGAATGGATAGGCAATATAGAGGATCGCAAGAGCATGAGTAGAGGTTACTCTTATGTTGGCAACATTCTTGTTTCTTGGCATAGCAAGAAATAAAACTCCTTCTCTCTGTCAACTACAAAAATTGAGTATATTGCAGCTAGCAATGGATGCACTGAACTTCTCTGGATGAAGCAAATACTCAGAGATTATGAGTTGTCACAAGGAATAATGAGCTTGTTCATTGACAAAAAAAGTGCGATTGACATTTCTAAGAATCCGGTTTAGCATTCAAAGACCAAACACATAGACATTAAGCATCACTTCATCGGGGAATTATTGGAGGAGAAAGTGGTGTCCTTAGATCATGTGAATACAGAAGACCAATCGGTAGATATTCTGACAAAACCCTTTAACTCAAGGAGGTTTAAATATCTGAGAAGTGCCATAAGGTTTTATGCCATGGGATGAGTCCCTATGACTCGTACCCAAGTGCTTAGGATCCAATGAATGTGACCAAGCACATAGACCAGGAGTGGTCCCCACTCCCAATACACATGGGTTGTAATTGAGGAGATATAGCATGTGTGATTGATCATAGAGTTTGTGATCGGTCATGAAGCATGATCGATCTCAAACCCCATGATTGATCAGGAGGGTAGTTTCATCAAAAAATTGTAAGCAAATTTAAACCCTCTTTAAAGCCCTCAAATCCGTATTTTTCCCTCGTTTTCCCTTATTCATTCACCAGAGACAAAGCGTTTGAGCTTCCACAGACATCTGAGATCCCTACGTCTTGCTATAAATTAGAGGTTTGCCCTTATTTTTCTCACAAATAAAAATGGTTCAGAAGAACTTAGCAACCAGAGCATCAAAATCATCAAGAGGAGGTGCATCTTAGGGAACTCCACCACCTCTTGCTACTACAGACAGAGGCAAAAAGCCAATGGAGTAAGGTTCTCAAAGGAGGAAGAGAACCAAGGGCCATAAAGAAGATGGTCTTTCTCCCTTCTGTGACCATAAGGTGTTGGAATCCTTCATGAACATTTTCTTGAAACGCTAGTTTATTGTAGAGAGGAATATAGACGTGGAGGTGCTTCGCACCATGGAGGTGTACGATCAGATGCATGATCATGGGTGGCTCCCATACTTCAATCTCCAGAGACCCATTCAAGACGTGGAGGTCTAGATTTTCTACTCCAACATGTTTAGAGAGAATAAGCAAGATAATTCTTTTTACTCCATTGTCTACAGTTGCCTGATCACTGTGAATCCCGACTATGTAGCCAAGCTTCTTTGGATTCCACGATAAGCAGAAGGGATAGCATTTCCTGCCAAGCTCACCTTGGCAGAGAAGACCGAAATGGCTGACCGCCTGTGTATCCAGCATGTCAGTTGGGGCATGAAGCTCCTTCACAGGTTCTGCAAGCCCTTAGTCAAATTTTATGGGTGTGTGTTCTCTTACAATCTCATTCCGACAACCTACCGGAATTATCTCACTCATTAAACGACATACCTCATAGACAACATCATCGAGGGGCCAAAGATTGCCCTCCCTATAATCATATGCTATGTCATTCTTAAGATTGCCAAGGCTAAACACTCCATAGGAAGCATTTCCTTCCTGGTGCTTATCACTAAGATCCTTATGGCACACAATGTAACTTTTCGTGTGTCAGTTTCAATGAAACATCCCAATCCTCCCTTAACTATCTGGAGTTTGAAGAGAATGCTCCTCATAAAGGATGTTGATGACCCAAAAAGGAAAGGGGTCAAGCTGAATCCGGCTAAGGCTACATTGACCTCTACCAAAGCCATAATGATATCCCTACTGTACAAAGTACTCAGGAAGCTTGCCAGGGTTGTTCACAACCAAAAGAAGAATGACACCAACTTGAAGTTGGTGGCAGCCAGAGTCTCCACTCCCAAGGACCTGCTGGTCCTTGAATTGGCTAGTGACAGCATGAACGATTATCCCCCTAAGGAGTTCACTGATGAGTTTGAGGATGGAGGTGAGGAGTCTATTGGTGATCATGGGGAGGGTGATCTAGATAATGTGGAGGGTCATGTCGAGAGAGTTGAGCTTGAGGGCTTAGAGTATGAGGAGGGAGATGACTAGTTTCCCCTGTTTTCTCTTGTGGTGCTTGTTTAGGCCACAATTGTTATATCTTTTGTTTCTTCCAGATGATAGTTTTTTTTTTTTTGTTCAATCTATGTATTGGCCATGGGCCATTTGGACTTACATTTCACTATCTTTACTGTAATTACTTAACTATCATCAATGAAATAACTTTTATTTCTGTCTAACACTGTTCTTTAATGACTATATTTTTAGTCTTCAAATATTTTAGACTTTGCCAATTACATGACAAAAAGGGGAGAAAAACATTGGGCATCTTGACATTGGCCATATGAGGAGAGAACTATGGATTATGGGGGAGTATTGCCATAGAGTATGGGGGAGCACAATTTTTATACTTGTGGAGGAA
>JAOXJP010226415.1:0-11495 GCA_025762735.1 Platanus orientalis | reverse complement strand
GGAGAGAAAAGAGGAGAGAGAAGGGGAGCCGAGCCTCCCACCTTTGGAGATCCACACGCTGGACTCTAACTCAACCAAATCTTTATTTCATTCTTTAAAAACTGTATTACAACCTAAAGATCTATCTATTTATAAACTTAAACCACTTAGACTCCTAATTAAAAAACTCCCTAATTTGCAATTAAACCTCCAAACTTAATTCTTATTACAAGGACTCTTAGAATAATATTTATTTTCATTTTCCAAAGCCTTCAGGGCCTGGTTACATGAAACTAAAACCCAAAAACAACCCTAAAATTAAATGGGCTTAAATAAAATAACCCTAAGATAAACTGGAAACATCTCTAGTATCCCTAAACTCTTTGAACTGAAGGAATCTTCACAAATCTTGAATTGGGCTCTCTCGTGGGGCGGCACGCACAATAATTTCTTCTCATTGGCTGCATCATATTGAATATCTCCCAAAAGACAATTTAAATGTCTGTAGTATGTACTATCAATTCATTTGTCTTTAAGCTATCTTTCTCTCAAATCTTTATGATAAAATCCACGTTTGTCTTGTATAGTTTTTATTTTTGGCTTGATATTAAGAGATTTTCAGTATATAGTAAAATAATAATGACCTTGGCTGAATCATAGCATAGACTTGGCATCTGTTCATGATCTTAAAATGGTGGACCATTTGTCATTATATGGTAAGAAATTTCTTTCATCATTTAATTATTTGATTTGTTTGAATCTTGTCACCAGTTTGATGGTTAAGCTACTAATTTGAATCAGTGTTAACAGTTCTAGAGGTTTTAACTTTCACCTATTAATAGATTTGTGTGCAAATGAACATCTCGGCTAAATTAATTTTGCTTGGAAGGGCATCCAAGGGTATGTTATTAAAGCTACCAGCAATTCCGACATTGCTTGAGCCTGAAAGAGATGACTCAGTGGTCTCGGGAAATTTCATCCTCATACTTTATCTGGATGAATTATTTGTTGGGAAATCTGTGAACTATATTGACCAGTTGAAGGTAATAAAATTAGAATATAAAAAGTAAGGACTATCAGCAAATAAGGGGAAAACATTGTCTTTTGAGTAATTTGATATGACTGGTCACGTTTGTATAATCAACTCTTGTCACTACCGTTTTATATACAGGCGAGTTGGCCAAGTTACACCTGATTTGACCTAAATCAAAATTCAGTTTGGGGGTGATATGTGGCTGCATGTGGAACATGCAGATTTGGGACCTATTAGTGGTACTGGTTTTCAAAAAACCGGGTTCTTACAACTCACAGGTCCCAAAAGGGATTGTTATGGATTGGGGTTTCCAAGAGGCCCGTTCTGAACCCACCTTATTAATTCCAATGCCCATACAATTATGATTTGGGTGTAAGACAAGTTCTTGGTCAGGCATTTAAATTTAGCTGTTTTGGAAAACTGCTTTTGGAGATTTATGGGACGATTAATTTTCTTTGGCTGGTCCTGTGGGGGGGGGGTGTTGGGTAGGTAGTGTCTATTCAGTGTCTTTCCTACAGGAATGATAAGAAGTTCCCTTCTTAGATAGATCTGGTCCAGGATCATCCCCATGAGATTTTTCAGAGATCTGTTTCTGTGAAGGATTGATAGAGGCTTTTGATGGTGGTGAGGACTTGTTGCAAGTCTGTCAAGGCTCCTTTACAGTGCAAGGATTCTTGTTGAGGTAAGGATCTGAAGGAAGGGGAGGGTGGTGTAGACTAAGAAGTAAGTGAACTCAGAACTTAGAGGAGAGAAACCATCTGACCAGAATTAGGGCTGTCAATTATCCATCTAAGCATCCATATTTGATTCGAATTCGGTTCACTTAAGGCGAATACGGATGCATCTACATCCGATTCGTTTAATAAACATTCGATTATGAACGAATTGAATGTGGATCTGTATACATCCGCTTCGTTAAATATTTGAATCCGATATATATATTACACGACGGTTTCAATTATCTCACTTTAACCATTTATTTCATTTTGTATCATTCAAATGAGGTTGCATTGAGACCAATCATTTAGAATCTAAGAGAAGGCATTTTGGTAAATTAGAACAAAAATAGGGTGTTATAGTAAATACATCTTTAAGAGAGAAAAAAGATCTATTTGGAGTCTGAATTCAAGAATCTTGAAATGAATCATTTTGATAGCACACAGAGAGAGAGAGAGAGAGAACCTGCGTTCCTGCCTTGGGGATTCCCACTATGGACATTGATGGCGACCATATCTCCGAAATAAGGGTGTTGATGTATTGGGGATTCCGGCAATGGACGGCGACAACGACCAGATCGTTAGGATTCCGTTGATGGATTGCGACGACTACATACATGTATTTCTTCTTCTTCGTCTTCTTCTATATCCAATGTTTGATCTGGGTTTTTTTTTTTTATAATTATAATCAAAACCTGTTTTCCTTAATTTTCATTTTGCTCCATTTTTTATCAAAATTTCTTACAAATTTCATACCCGAATAAGTGTCCTCTTCATACTCTAATTTTTTATGGTTAATTTCATTCCTCTGTTATGTGTTAGCCGTACATTCTTAATCGATTTCTATTTTGTTTAGGGTTTCAATAATATTTATTGTTTGGATGTAATCGGATATCCAAATTCAATAAGATATTTGGTGTATTGGGACAGAGTCGAATTCGAATGTCGTTTCCAAAAATTTGCCGGATGTCGAATCGAATATAGATGTCTACCAAAATTAAACGAATCAAATTCAGATGGAGAGACATCCGCTTCGAATTCACTTCGTTTACAACTCTAACCAGAATACCATCTTTAGCTGTTTATAATTAAGCTGCTGTGAGGGGTCTTGATCTAGGTGATAATGCTTGTTTTGGGTTGTCTCACCTATTACGTATTTCTGCTGTGTGAATTTTTTTTCTGAGCATAGTGAAACCAGGGTGGGAGGCCTGCAAATTGATTGTGTGTGGGGGTTAGCAGACGAATCTTCAGTGTCACATATGGAAGTTATGAAGGGTGTTGGGAGTGAGAAGCTGAGAAAGGAAGGGGCTTAGTGGCATCTTTGGTTGAGTATTTGATTGATATTGAGAATACCTCAGGGCTATTGTTAGTATTATCAATGAAGGACCATGTGTGGAGTCCTCTGATGGGACATCAAGTCCACAAGACCCAGATGACTACCAGCCCATTGCTGATCCAGTGGTGGAGGATATGAAGTATGATTACCGATTTTGTTTTTCTGAGGGTATCGATTACTTTGATAGGGTTTGTAAGTGGAGTCGGATGTTCTAATTGCAGAGACGGTAGAGCATGCTCTAAAGTTAGCTCTAAATGGGGATCTTCTTCATTGCAGGAGGAACCCATGCAAGAGATTTGTTTAGGAGATTAGAGGAGAGGTACAGGTTAAATCAATGTGCTGAGAAGGCTGAAATTGATATTCAAAGTAAGACTGAAGAGGAGGGAGTGCTTTTGGGAGGACTCCCAGGGGGGCTATTAGACCCTTGAGCTGGGGTGTAAAAGACATTAGTTATGTTAAATCTTCTAGAAAGGCAAGAAGGGCCGTGAGGGTACCCCAGTATCTGATTGCTTGACACTTCTTCTATTTCTTTTTTCTTTTTTATATTTTGTTCTGCGGATGTTTCATGGCTAGTTGTGGTGATTCTGTGTACTTTCTAGCAGTTTATGGTGGGTAGATTGTGATTCGTGGTGGAGTCTCTGCATTCAGTAGTTTTCCAGGATGGATTTTTGATGGTTGCATAGGCAGGGTATGTGTGTGTGAAGTGGTAAACGGAACCTTCCAAAGAATGCATTCTATCCATTTTTAGTTCCCAAAAAAAAAAAAAAAAAAAAATGATGGTTGGATACACTGAATGCATTCTTAGAATAGCTCCAAATTTCACATTCTGGCAACTTTTTTTGGCACTAAAAATAGTATTTGCCAAAAAAAAAAAGAATTGAGTTATTTGGGTTCTTGGGTGCAAAACTTGATGAATAAACTTATATACTTGACTCCTTGTATCCATGTCAAAGGAAAAAGCTTCAAATAAGAAGAGGATATGAATACCAATTTTGTTGAAATAGAAATTTGTGAATAAAAGTGAATTTACCAAAATACCCCTAACACGCAAATTTACCAAAATACCCCATTTTCTCTATTTTTATGGATTGATTTTGGTGACTATGTTGAGATTGAGCTAAATGATAATTGCACATTTTTTTTTTTTTGTGGATTGCTGGTTCTACACATTCAACAATATGCCAAATTCTTTGGAAAAATGGATTTTCTACATGTTGTTGCCAAACAACATCCTGCTTCAGAATATAAAAAAAATGGATTCTAGATTAAATGTTACCAAACGTTTGTCTAGTTAGGGAGTGGCTCCAAAAAATGAAGAATCTCTAGAATCCATTTTCTAAATTCTGGAAGAGAATCAGAGAATGGTTCCCAAATGGGGCCTTATCCTTTTCTGGTTGTGGTGCAAATGCTTTTTTTTTTTTGGAATATGTGTTTGTAGTTTTTTCTTTTCTTTTTGCTGGCAGAGAGGGGACCTCTCATTCCGTTTGTGTCTCTTTTTTCTTGCTTGTATTTTGTTTTAATAAGTATTGTCACTGATAAAAAGAAAAAGGAAAAAAAGGAAGCTTTTGTCCACTTAAATGTGGCGCCTTCATTGAACTTCTTAGGTTAAGGCTTATTTATTCTTATTTTTATTTTTTTTGAGCTAATTGGTTTGTTATGGCTTGCATCAAAAAATTTCACCATCGTTTATACTAGTACTGACATGTTTTACATCGTATTGGCACCTTGTAACTCTGTGGTCCAATGTTGGGAGTTTTTCACACGAGTCGCCCGTTTCACATGGGTCGCCCCCACCCCAAGTGTGCTCCTGTTTCACATAGGCTGCCCCACTTGAGCCCAGTGTGAACATGTCCCTGCATTACTCATTCTCTTCCTTTCTAAAGCTTTCATTAACCTACAACCCAAGACCCCTCATGTGTGCCATCTATTTTACTTGAATAGGGAATCGGTAAATCTTTGTTTCTTCATTGTTAGTTTGCAAAGGAGATTTGGTGTTATTTCTTAAACATTTTTGGCAAATTTTGGCATGCCTTTTACTTCCCCCCAGGATATTTTGGATTTCATGTGGAGTTGGACTTATGCACCCTTTGGTAAGAGGGGCGAGCTTCTATGGAGATATGCTCTTATCGTCATCTTGGACTCTATGGGAGGAGTGAAACAATAGAATCTTCCAAGACGAATGACGGGACATACGACAAGTGATCGAGATCATTTGCTTTAGATTTACCATTTGGGCCTCTTCGATGGTTTTGTTTCGTGGTATTCGATTGATACTCTTATCAAGGACTTGCCCATTATTGCCAGATCTTCTCCACATGCCCCCCATATTAGTCATTCTTGGAGGACTCTTTAGGGGGAGGCCCTTAAGCTCAATTTCGATGTGTGTTCCTTGGGCAATCCAAGTTTATTTAGCATTAGTATTCTGAGAGACACCCAAGCTACATGTTTCTTTCTGTCTATCATCTTTCGTTATTTTGGGATTGGATTGCGGTACTAAAGAAGGCTAGAGAATGTGTGCAGGGAATTTCTTTGGGGATTGAAGAATGATGTGAGACAGCTTCACCTAGTCAATTGGAAGAAAGTGCACTCCGATTAAGCAGGGTGGATTGGGGATCCAGGACTTGCAAGAGGAGCAAGGCTTTCCTTGCTAAGTGGTTGTGGAGATTTGGGGAAGAAAATGATGCTCTCTGGTGCTGAGTTATTGCAGCTAAGTACGGGCCCAACAACTTGGGTGGAGTAGTGGGCCACACATATTCTGGCATCATTTGTGGTGTGGGGCCATGGCCTTGAAGCAAGCCTTCCTTGAGATGTTCAATATTACCCTTTAAAAGGACAAGATTGTAAAAGAGTATGTTACTTGGACGGGTAATTCCAGAGCTTGGAATCTTCATCTAAGACAGGCCCATAACGATTGGGAACTTTCTTTGGTTTCTAGCCTCTTGATGCGTCTAGATCAGGTAGAGATTGTGGACCCAACTGCGGACAATCATAGATTCTGGCCCTATGACCCCAAGGGTTTCCCAATAAAGTCAATGTATGGGTTGTCAGGTGGGGTGGATCTTCGACAACGCCCTTTTACCTATATTTGGGGATCCAAGATGTCATCAAAAGTCCGTTTCTTTCTATGGTTGGTGTATTTGGGGAAGGTTCTTACCCATGACAACCATAGGAAGAAAGGTATTCATATGGCGAGTAGGTGTTACTTGTGTAGAGCCCAAGAGGAGTTAATGGTCCATCTCTTCCTCCACTGCTCCTTTGCTTCTGCAATTTAGGGCTCAGTTCTGTCGAAGTTTTCCCGGGTGTAGATTATGTTGGAAGAGTTGGCCCTCATCATGGAGGAATGGCATCATGCTTATGCGGGGGACCTTTCCCATCTGGGCAAGGTCATTTGTTCCCCATCTATGAAGAACAACTATGTCAAAAGCCCTAGTGTGTCCGTGTCCGACACGTTGACACGTTAGGGATATGTCTGCCTGAGTGTCCCTTCCGTATCAAAGAGGACAAATTTGAATTTTTTTTCCGGATACACAGATTCACAACAAGATACTTGCAAGACATGAAAAATAAGGGTGTTTTAATAAAAGCATATTGTTTTAATAGAAGGGAAAGCTTGGGTGTTGTTCTTCTCGTTCCTGCGGTAGCCTCTACAACACAAAGAGAGAGGCAACTTGCAAGAGAGAGAGAGAGGGTGGGAGGAACATATGAGTTCTTGCTACAACAGCTTACATGTATTTTTTTTTCTCCTGTGTTCTGACGGTACTCTTTTTTTCAAAATTTGAGCATCTTTTTCTGTTTTCTTTTTTCAAAATCTGACTGCTACTCCTTCTACTTGATTTATTTTTAGGTCCAAGTCGTTTGACCCATGCTCTATTATCAAATAACAATGCTCTCATCTTTCTTCTTCTTTTTTTTTTCCTTTTCTTCTTTCCCAAGTCTGAATGGTGGTGCTTCTTCTTCTTGATTTTTTTTCCTTTTTTTTAGGTTTGACCCCTGCTTTGTTATCAACCCTCTCATCTTTCTTCTTCTTCTTCTCCTTTTTTTTTTTTTTTTCCAAGTCTGAACGGTGCTTCTTCTTCTTCTTGATTTGTTTTCTTCCTTTTTTTAGGTCTTTTTTTGTGTTGAACTTACATCAACTTCTCACCGTTTTCCCAAGTCTGAACAGTGCTTCTTCTCCTTATTATTATTTTTTCGTCTTTTTTGAACGTGCATAAACTCATTGTTACAAGTTTTTCTAATTGAAATTGTTTACACTTGGACAAGGTTTGTAATTATATATGCTCTTGATTTTAAATCATAAAACGTTAAGCTTTGTTGAAATTAGTTTGTATGTTTTGCACTATCCTTTTTATTTGTTATTTGAGAAAAAATTTTAGGTTACTTGTTAACAATTCAGATGAACTGATTCAAATATGTGATATTTTTTAGGTTGTTTGATTTCTCCTAGAATATTCATTTGTTGTATTTATTGTTTTTAATTATTGATTTTAATTGAATTATAGGTTAATATGTCTACTGAAAGTACGAGTGTTACCAGTAAATATGACACTAGTGACCCAGATGATAATTCTCCTCTTTGGAAATATGTCACTAAGATGGAAAAATTGGGTGAAAGGGGTGAAAACACAAAATTTAGTTGCAACAATTGTCTTAATGTTTACAAGGGATCCTATTCTATAGCGAAGACACATTTGTTAAAAATTAGCAATGTAGGTATAAAAACATGTCCAAAAGTGTCACTAAAGCATCTTGAAGAGATTCGAAGATTAGAAGATGTGATTGAACAGAGGAATAATCCTAAACAAGTCCCATTACCTAGTCAAGGTAGCTTAGGGTCAAGTTAGCCAATATTGTGTAAGAAAAGAAGAGTGATTGAGGATTCTCCTTTGGAGAAGACATTTAATAATGAAGCTCAAGAGCACTTAAAAAGTGAAATTGGTAGGATGTTTTATTCTGGTGGCTTACCCTTCCACTTTGCTAGGAACCCACATTATATTAGCTCTTATACCTATGTAGCTAATAATATGATTGTGGGTTTTGTTCCTCTGGGTAATAATGCTTTAAGAACAACTCTTTTACAAAAGGAGAGAACAGACATTGAAAGATTGCGACCAATCATAGGGACTTGGAATGAAAAGGGTGTGTGCATAGTATCAGATGGGTGGACTAATCAATAAAAAAATCCATTAATCAATTTTATGGGTGCATCAGAAGGAGGACCGATTTTCTTGAAAACAGTTGATGGTACAAAAGAGTGCAAAGATAAGCATTATATTGCTCGCTTAATAATTGATGTCATTGCAGAGGTTGGACCTCAAAATGTTGTACAAGGCATAACTGATAATGCACCTATTATGAAGTCTGCCGAATCCCTTATTTAAGTTGAATATCCTCATTTTTCTGGACACCATGTGTTGTGCATACGTTTAATATTGCTTTGAAAAATATGTGCAACCAAAAACATTGAGAGAAATGAGATTGTCTATGAGGAATGCTATTGGATTACATAGATTGCTGATGATGCTCTTTCATACGTACTTTCATTATAAATCATTCAATGAGATTAACAATCTTCAATGAATTTAATCATTTGAAATTGCTTGCTGTTGCTGACACACAATTTCCTTCGGTGGTGGTTATGCTTAAAAGGATGAAACTCATAAAAGGAGATCATCAAGTCATGGTCATTAGTGAACAATGGTTTTCTTATAGAAAAGATAATGTTGGTAAAGCTACAAGTGTTAAAGAATTCATTTTAAATGATGTGTGGTGGGATAAGGTTGAGTTCATTCTCTCATTCACAGGACCTATCTATGATATGCTTCAATTTGTTGATACGGATAAACCTATTCTTCACATGGTTTATGATATGTGGGATACAATGATAGAAAAAGTGAAGAGAACAATATTTCAGTAGCAAACAAGAAGATCAGACATCATCCTTTTATAATGTGGTAAATTATATACTCGTTGATCGGTGGACTAAAAGTTGTACACAATTTCATTGCTTAGTTCATTCCTTGAATCCTAGATAACTTTGACAAATTAATGCAAAGTATTTTTGTTTGCTCTTTTTTTTTCTCCCTATGTAATAGACAAACTCATTATCTGTTATTTATTTATTTATTTATCATTTAGGTATATTGATGAAGCTCCAGATCGTATTCCCTTACATAAGGATGTGGAGTTTTTTGATGAAAGGAACAGGTGTTTAAAAAGATACTTTCCAAGTAATGATGAAAGGATGAATGTGAATGTGGAGTTTGCTAGATTTTTTGGATGTATGTATGTGCTTGGTACCTTTGACTCCTTACAAGATAGGTGGAGTTTAGAACCAAAGGTTTGGTTGTATATTCACGGGTCTTCCTTGCTTATGCTTCAAAGCCTCGCATTCAAGATTTTTGGACAACCTTGTTCATCATTATGTTATGAGAGGAATTGTAGTACATATTCATTGAAGATGAACAAAATGTTTGCTAAACATGTAAAAGATTTAGTATTTGTACATACTAATCTTCGACTTTTATCAAGAAATAATGAAGACTATAAGAAAGGAACAACCAAGATATGAGATATTGTAGGAAATGCTTGGGATGAACCATTTGAAAGTGTTGGGGTGCTTGAGATTGCAAGTCATTCACTTGATGAATTAGAGATGGAAAACAATCTTTATACAGATGGTGGTGTCGATCATGATGGTGATTGTGATGATGATTGTGATAGAGATGAAGAGAATATAGGATCATCTTGAGGACTTGTCTTCTTTTTTCTCTTAATTTTCTTCTTTCATTTTCATTACAATTTATTTGAACTTCTATTATACTTACTCTGAAGACTAAATATCATTTTATTGGTATGAATGCACTTCTTTGCTATGTATTATTGCATTTAAATTAGATTTATATATGTTTTCAAACATTTCTTTGATACTTGTTATTTATTTTCAAACATAAAATTAACATATAATCTAACTAAAAATATTAATTAATTAATTACTTGACGTATCCCTGCCATATTGTATCCTACTTTTTCAAGAATTGCCGTATCGCCGTGTCTGTATCGTATCGTACCCGTGTCCCGTATCAGTGTCTGTGCTTCCTAGTTCCCCACTCTGTTTGCTGAGCCATTTGGACTGAACAGAATGCCAAAATTTTTGAGGACTGACCGTCCTCCCCTTGGAAGGTGGCTGATCGGCGTTGTCCATTCTGTTTTCTTGGCTATCCCAGTTGCTCCTCTTTATTGGATGTACATTTTCTGATGTTATGTTTAATTTGGACTCTTTGGCCTTCCGCTAGGTCCCGTTGTAGCTGGCTTTTGTTCATCCATAAGTTCATTATGTTACCAATCAAAAAAAAAAAAAAAAGTGTTCTCTGGGCTGTTGGGAAGGGGTGATACCATCACAGCAGAATTAAAAGCCTTATTATTTGGTCTGTGTTTGGTACACTTGTTGAGCCTTTTCCAACATGTGGTCGTGGAGGGATATTTGGCGAACGTCATTAGTTGGTTCAATAAATGTGCAAATGGATCATGGAGGCTTTCTCATCTTATAAAGGATGCGTTCTCTCTCGCTAGTTCCTTGAACACCTCGTTCATTTGAATTCCAAGAGGATAATTCCTTTGCGGATGGTCTAGTCAAAAAAAGGGGGGGGGGTTCATAGGGAAACCTTGTATTTTGGGAGTGAGAATGGTGAAGGAATGTGTCCATTTTCCTTTCTGTTGTTCTTCTCTTCATTTGATCTACATATTTGTACTTTGCCTTCCTTTTCTTTCTAATACATATTTGAAGTTATCCATAACAAAAGCCATACTTGGCATGCCATGTAGATCAATTGCCTGCATTCATGCTTGAGCTTGTTACTCAAACCTACCAAACTGAACTTGCTTTTGGATTATGGAATAAGTGTTGAATCAGAATTTTTTGAAACTTTCTGATAGCTGTTCACTTCATATTACAAGGGTTTCAGTTTCATAACATTTACATCATGGGTTGTACGAGTTGGAGTATTTCAATCAATTGTTGATCCATCCTATTGTCCTTGGGAAAGTGTGGTGCCTTTGCTTTGCCTTGTTAGATTGAAACTGGTTTTTCTTGATGCTGAGAGAATTGTTTAACTTATTATAGAGTTTCCCCTTCAGGCTTCAGCCCTCTTGAAAGTAGGAAGCAAGCTGTATTGTATTTGCAAAAGTGATAGATTTAAACATTTAAGGGAAGAATAGTCACCAACAGAAATTTCTCTTTAAATGTGGTGGAAAATAGTGTGATTTCATGCGTTTTCCTCACCAAGGATTTTTTTGGTCTGAGGTTTGGGGAACTAGAATGGATTATGTGACTTGTGTCATTTGAGGCATTCTCTCATTTCTTTGCAACAAAACTATAAATTTTTTTTTTGTTCTTTTTTTTTTTTTTTGGGGGGGGGGGGGGTTATTATAAATA
>JAOXJP010226414.1:0-25445 GCA_025762735.1 Platanus orientalis | reverse complement strand
CCTTACACGTGAGGGATTTTTAGAGAGAGATACCAAACTCCATGAGCTCCCAAAAGAAATTTTCCTTATTCTAAAACCAAACTGATTGTACAATGAGGCTTTTAGCCTATTTATAATAAAAATTCCAAAACTGGACCAAAATACCCCTCTAAGAGCGCTATATGACCAGTCATAAAAAATATCAGAAAAATATGAAATAAACTTCCTAAAACTTCTAAAACTCCCTAAGACAATTACTAATGGCTCAAGTGGCCTTATTACATTCAATTTAATTCATAAAGATAAATTAAAATAAGAAAAACATTACACTAATGGTGAGGACAACAAGCTGATTTCATGCTCCTCTTCTGAAATTTAGTTTTAGGCTTCCAAAGTGATTGATGTTTTTCAAGCTATAGAAGGGCTGCCGCATCAAAAGGAGGGTTCGCTTTGGTTGCTACATTAGAGAACACAATTGGAGGAGGTAATTCCTCTCCCACTTCTGAGCGGTCCGCTTTGGTTATTGTGTCAACTCCTCCTAAATGAGGGAAATGAAGGTTTAAGAAACCATTGAAGCCTACATTTGATGACAAGGAAAAAAAAATTGGAGGGAGGTTATATTGATAAGGATAAAATGAATTGTAATCATTATGGGAAAATAAGGCACACTAGAGAAAGTTTTTGGGATCTTGTGGGACGTCCCAAAAAACTTAGCAAAATAAGTGGCATTAAAGCAAATTTTGCTTCCTATAATAATGAAGTAAGTAATGTTTTCCTTCCTTAGAAGATGGTTATTTCTGACACTACTTCCTCATGTGAAGCTTCTCGACAGATGGTTACAGTTTTCGAAGAAGAAATTGAGCAACTTCGCAAGTTCATGGCTCAATTAGGTGGTCATAAGTCATAACTTCACGGCCTCACACCAACAGCCCACTTCTTCCTTTGCTACTACTCAGTCAGGTACCCATGCCACTACTCTTCATGTCTTCTCCTCCCCTACTCGGTCATGGATCATTGATTCAGAAGCATCTGACCATATCACAGGTTTATCCTTATTTTCCCCGTACTATATTGCTTCAGGTAAAGATAAAGTTAAGAGTTTCCGATGGAACATTATCTTCTGTTTCAAGGAAAAGAAGTATTCATGTTTCTCCTACTTTATCTTTATCCTCAGTCCTTCACATTCCTAAATTTGGTACAAATTTGTTATCTATTAGTTGGATCACTTGTGATCTTAATTGTTTTGTTATATTTTTTCCTTCACATTGTGTGTTTCAGAATTTGGATTCGAAGAAGACGATTGGGAGTGGTCGTGAAGCTAATGGACTTTATCTCTTGAACACAGATGCAATACCTCTATCGCTTTCTTGATTTTAGTCTAGTCATAAGGTGTCTAATAAGACCCAGTTATTGCAGTGGGATAACAAGATGGGTCACATGTCATTTTCTTCTATGAAGTTATTGTTTCCTAATTTATTTTCTTATTTTTCCTCATTGGATATTGATTGTGAGATCTGTCAGTTATCAAAACCTGTTAGAAACTCATATCCATTGAATAATAATAAAAGTTCTATTCCATTTTCTATTATTCATTATGATGTTTGGGAACTAGCCCCTACTACCTCTTTGTTTGGATTTCGATGTTTTGTTACATTTGTTGACGACTGTTCGCACTGTATTTGGGTGTATCTCTTGAAGACAAAGGATGGAGTGGTATTTTTCAAAATTTCCACAAAATGGTTTACACTCAGTTTGGAGTCCCTATTAAAGTGTTAAGATCTGATGGGGGGGGGGGAATACATTTCATCCCACTTGCATACTTACTTGCTAAACTCCGGTATTGAACATCAAACATTTTGTGTTGGCACCCCTCAACAAAATAGAGTTGTAAAGAGAAAGAATGCTATATTTTGGAAGTTACAAGGGCTCTTCTTTTTACTATGAATGTTCCAAAAACCTTCTGGTTTGAGGCTGTGTTGACTGCTTCCTATCTCATTAATATAATGCCTTCTCGGGTACTTGGTTTTCAATCCCCTAATTCTGCTTTGCATCCAAATAATCCGTTGTTCCTTGTTCCACCAAAGATTTTTGGGTGTGTATGTTTTGTTCACACCCAACAAGAAGATATAACTAAGCTTGTCCAAAGGCAATGAAGTGTGTGTCCTTTGGGTATCCTTCCTCTCCAAAAGGGTACAGATGTTATCATCCTGACACAGGGAAAAAATTCGTTAGCATGGATATCACTTTCTTTGAATCTGTCCCATTTTTTTTTTCTTTCTCTCCCTCTCTTTAGGGGGAGCATAAGGGTGAAGAGAGGGTTTCATCATCATTGTGTCTACCTAATTTTTTGCCACTTCTAGTCTCAGTTCATCCATCCTCATTTAATCATCAATCAGGAAGGGGTAAGGAACTACTTGTGTACAAAAGGAGAGAGAAGGACACAACAACTCCTCCACTTCCAATTGATTCTTTGGAGCCAGGTAATGTTCCCATGGTCTTCTCTTCATCCTACTAATGATCCTTCAAATTCTAATGATGACTTTCCAATTGCACTTCAGAAAGGAAAGTGTTCATGTACTAACCATCCTATTTCCAATTTTGTTTTTCACCAGTCTTATAATGCCTCCTATACTTCTTTTGTTAATTCATTATCATCCATAAAAATTCCATCTAGCTTAAAAGAAGCTATTTCTCAATCTAAGTGGAGGGAGGCCATGTGTGAGGACATGAACACTCTTAAGAAGAATGAGACATAAGAACTTGTTGATCTTCCAAGGGGTAAGCAACATATTGGATGCAAGTGGATTTATATTGTGAAATACAGAGCGGATGGGTCAATTGAAAGATATAAAGCAAGGCTGGTTGCAAAGGTGTAAACTCAGACATATGGTATCGATTATCAGGAAACCTTTACACCAGTGGCAAAAATGAACTCCATCAAAATCTTGTTCTCCATTGCAGCCAACAAAAACTGGCCACTATGGCAACTAGTTGTAAAAAATACCTTTTTGCATGACGATCTTAATTATGAGGTATATATGATGACTCCTCCAGGCTTTAAAATCCCCGGTAGTGAAGGTAAGGTTTGCAAATTAAAAAAATACATTATATTGTTTAAAGCAGTCTCCACAGGCTTGGTTTGGGAGGTTTAGTGGAAGCCTAGAAAAGGTGGGATATATGCAGTCCCAAGTTGATCACATTCTATTTGTGAAACATACTCAGCAGGGGACCACGACAATAATTGTGTATGTTGATGATATTGTGATAACAGGAGATGATGTAGGAGAAGTAAATAAGCTAAAAACTCATCTTAGTAGTGAATTTGAAGTTAAAGATTTGAGATCACTTTGTTATTTCTTAGGGATTGAAGTTTCCATGTCAAGGATAGGTATTTTCATTTCTCAGAGGAAATATGTTCTGGATTTATTGAATGAGACAGGATTATTAGGAGGAAGGCCCTATAGAAACCCCCATTGAAGTTAAATCATGGGTTGAATGACTAGGATGGAAAACCACTAATTGATGCTAGAAGATATCAACAACTTGTAGGAAAACTCATCTACTTATCTCTCGCGAGGCCTAATATTGCATTTGTTGTGGGAGTGTTAAGCCAATTCATGCCGACAACTTCTCATCTTGAAGCTACCTATCGAATTTTGAGATAAATCTGCCTAGGGAAGAAGGCTTTTGTTTTCAAATCATGAACACACAGAGATTGAAGTTTATACAGATATAGATTGGGCCGGTTCAGTTATTGATCAAAGATTTATCTCTGGATATTTTTTTTTTTTTGGGTGGTAATCTTGTAACCTGGAGAAGCAAAAAGCAAAATGTCGTGGCTAGATAGAGTGCAGAGGCAGAGTACAGGTTTATGGCAGATGGAATATGTGAAATGTTGTGGTAGAGATCTTTATTTCAGGAGGTTGGATTTAGAGTGCTGGTCCCTATGGGGTTATACTGTGATAATAAGGCAACAATAAGCATAGCTCACAATCTAGAGTAATATGATTGCACTAAACCCATTGAAGTGGATAGACATTTTATCTACGAGAAATTTTTGTCAAGATTGGTATGCACCTCCTTTATGACTACTAATCAATAACTAGCGGATGTTCTAACTAAATATGTGACAAAAATGAGACTACATGGGATACTTGACAAGCTGGGTATGTATGATATACATGCTCCAGCTTGAGGGGGACTATTGAGAAATGTTGGGGTAAATATGTCCCTTTATGTATTTTTGTAATCACATAAGGGGTATAGTTGGTATTCAGCCACTATCGCTATATAAATACTAATAAGACACATATGTATGAGAACAAGCTCATACGATTTCTCTCAATTATCTCTTCTTCTTCTTCTTTTGGACTTATAATACAAATTACAACTGAGGCATGTCAAGGCATGGGCGGCATGACAGATAGTGTATCATGCGAGAGGCTCCTAACCCACATGAGCTTAAACTGCAAGGCATCCCTAACATGGGTTGGAAGTGGTCTAAGCTTCCTGGAAGGGTTCCCTAGGGTTCTCTTGGGGGTTGGATTCCCTCTAGGGGTGGTGCTTGGGGCCTCAACATGGACGACACTGCACACTAGCTTCAAGCCAAAAGCTACCTGTGTGTGCACTACTAAAATGCCATATGCAACAATGGTAACATGTTCGTGGCCCAGTAGGCTATTCTATGCCCCTCATGTTCAAGTGGACCTGTCTTGGTGCCTGGCATGAGCTTGGCCTTGCACAGGAGGATCACTTTGGTGGTTAGGCAAGACAGGGAGTGATGTCTTGCATAGTACGCCATGGTGCCTTCATAAGGTGTTATGTGCGTCGGTGGGTTTAATGTCTCAAGCGACAACTTGAGGATAATGATGTAGGTGTGTTGGGCCTTCAAGACTACATGCAGAGTGTTAAGAGATTCATGGTCGTTAGAGATGTGCTTTGATGGCACAGTGTACGTGCTGAGTGTTAAAAAATGTATTATCAATCCCATGGACAAAACAAATAAGTTGTAATGTACTATGTCAAAGTTTGATAAAGAGTTCCAATCTCACAAGGAAGAAGACAATGAAGGACTATAGACCTACAGACCAAGACAATGACAAGTCAAAGGATGTAAGGAATAAGACCAAGATTCAAGAAGAAGACCCTTTATAAGGATGTCAAAGTCGAAGCATACCAAAGACAAAAAATAAAGTGATGCTCATGACAAACACGACCTCGGAAAATACCCACACTATGCACAATGCACTAAAACTTTAGGAAATGAACCCAAGATGGGAGTGTGAGGTAGTAAGATGAGTTTTAAGGCATTGGTGTTGGTCTCAAAACATTGGGAGAAAAAGAACCAAACCAAAAAGATGATGACAAAAAATTTCAGAAAAACAGACCTCTGATCGATCACAAATTCAAATCAATCATGGCCTCATGCATGCTTGCTGGATTTTCTGTTTGGACAGCCCCTAACAACCTTCCAACTCTTGGAAAAAGGGTCCATGAGAACTATATATCACCTTGGATCAAACCCTAGTATGTTCTTACCTTGTCCCAGGTATTTGCACTAATTTATCATTCCAAATTATCACTTTTACACACTCACAATTTTTGGACAGCAAGTATGTTTTTAGTTGTTCTCTAATTAGTGGGTTATTTTAAGCATACTAGTTAGGTTTCTTTTATGTCTTTACTTTGTTTGCCCTAACCCTTATATTGCACATCTACTTTAATTAGAAAACTACATAGTCTTGCTTGTTTTGGTGCATAGTAGGAATCTTGGTTATGGTGTTATATTCATTCATGATTTTATGTTTAATCTGATATTACACACACACCACATACCTACGTGCATGCTACATCAATGGGTGGTCTGTTTGTCTGTGTCCCATCTCCAGTTCGCTGATGACACTATTTGCTTTGTGGGCATGAGTGAGGAGTAAGTGGCTAATTTAAAGTCTATTCTGGGTATTTATGAATGCATCTATAGGCTTAAAGTTAACCTCTCGAAATCTTGTATGGCAAAAATTAGTGTTGATAATACTTTGATGTCTTCCCACACTAGAGTTATTGGGTGCAAATTGGTCTATTAGCTTTTAAAATACTTGGGGATGCTGTTGGGAGGAAACTCTCGGTCCATTTTATTTTAGAATCCAGTGGTGAAAAGAGTTCATAAAAAGTTGGAGGGTTGAAAAATTCTTATATTTCGTTTGGGGGGGGGGGGGAGAATTATTTTATTAAAGGCCGTTTTGTCTAATGTGCCAGTGTACTATGTCTCTGTTTAAAATGTCGAGGAAGATTCAGCTGGTTTTGGAAAGGCAGCAAAGTGATTTCCTTTGGGATGGTGGGTTAGACAAAAAAGATCATTTGGTGAATTGGGGAGAGATTTGTAGGCCTAAGGAATTTAGGGGCTTGGGTTTAGGCCACTTCAAGGAAAGAAATCATGCTCTCCTTGGTAAATGGTTGTGGTGGTTCTCTAATGAAGCTGATAGTTTATGACATTCCATTATTCGTAAGAAATATGGGATGGACCCAAATGGTTGGGATTGCTCCAATCAAATATCTCCCTCTTGGTCCATGTTGTGGAAAAAGATTGTCTCTCTTCTTCCCATGTTCCTTAATCATGTTTAGTTTGTGGTGGGAAATGGTGAGTCCATTCATTTTTTGAAGGATCATTGGTGGGGTGACTCTTGCCTTTCTTCGTCCCATCCTCGTCTGTGTAGACTCTCTAATTAAAAGGATGCCTCTATTTCTGATGTGCTTTTCCCTTCTTCAAATGGTAATGCCTGGAATTTAACCTTCTCTAGGGGATCTTTATGATTGAGAAGTCAATATTTTGGGCCCTTTGTTTTCGAGTCTTGATAGTGTTTTCATCTCCTCTTTGTTTCCAGACAAAAGGATCTGGATCCTGAAGTCTTCAGGGAGGTATTCTTACCACTCTTTTTTTAATGTGTTGCTCCCTTCCTTTAACTTCGATTGCAATTTTTTTGCCAATAAAGTTTGGAACCCTCTGGTTCCCCCCAAGGTAAAGGCCTTTGTTTGGACAATGGTGCTCGGTCGTATCAATACTATGGAGGTCCTCCAAAGAAGAAGACCCTTTATGGTCCTTTCCCCAAACTAGTACATTCTATGCAAAAGAGCTGCAAAATCTCCCATGCACATTTTTCTTCATTGTAGGTTTGCGGACACTATTTGGAATCACTTTTTCTCCTCTATAGAAAGAACTCGAGTTTGGCTTAATGATCTAAAGGGCTTTGTTTGGCAATGGCTTTGCTCTGGTCAGGGAGCCCGTGTAAAGGTTTTCTGGGGGTGCCTATTGCATGGTATTCTTTGGGGGATTTGGAAAGAGGAATTTTTGAAGATAAAGTATCGGTCTTCTTCATTGACTCTATTGTAAGGGAAGTGGCTGATTGGGTGATTATGTCGGACACCTTTCAAGGTACCCCTCTTTCTCTCCTTATTTGTAACTGGTTTGCTTCTCTCTCGTGGCCTTTTCCTAAAGGGAGGAAGGTGTTGCCTTCTTGGGTTCCCCCTCCTATTGGTTGCCTCAAGCTTAATTTTGATGGTGCCTCGAAAGGAAATCCAGGCCCAACAGGTTTTGGTTGTGTTCTTAAGGATCATTTAGGTAAAATCATTCGAGTTATCTATGGACCGTTGGGTGAATATGACTCTACTTATGTTGAGGCTATGGGTCTTCTCATGGGGCTCCGTGAATTGAAGAACCTTTGGTTGTCTGGTGTTTTGGTAGAAGGTGATTCCCAGGTGGTAGTTGGTTGGGGGATGGGTCGTGGTTTGGGTTCTTGGTGCCTTTTATCCATTTTGTATGAGATTAGAGAGCTTCTTGTTGTTTTTTCTATTTCTCTTTCTCATGTTGATAGGTGTCAGAATGATTTGGCCAATGTTTTGGCTAATCGGGGGGTTATCTCTTAGTCTCTAGTATGTGAGAATTTTATCCCGAAGGTTTGTTAGCTAGGCCTCCTCCCCCCGTGTTGTATTTTGTGTTTCTTTCTTTTTTCTCTAATAAAGTGATGTTATTTATCAAAAAAAAAATTGTTTATTCTGATGTTTGGGGACTAACTTCCATTGTTTTTCTCTCTAGTTATTGTGATTTTGTAACGTTTGTTGATGATTTTTCTCGTTGTACATGGGTCTATTTGATGAAGTCTACAAGTGATGTTTTTTTTTTTTTAATCTTTGTCTTATTTCATAAAATGATTGAAACTCAATTTGATAAGAAAATAAAAATTCTTCGTAGTAATAATGGTGAGGAATATCTTTCTTCTGCATTTGTATCTTATCTTGATCAGTGTGGCATTACCCATCAAACCACATGTCTTGGAACCCCTTAACAAAATGGAATGGTTGAGCAAAAGAATAGACATCTTCTTGAAATTACCTAAGCTCTTATGTTTGCAATGAATGCTCATAAAACCTTCTACTTGATTCTATCCAAATTACTGCCTTCCTAATGAATCGTCTCCTTTCTTGTGTTTTGGGATATAAATCTCTTATTGAAGTTGTCTCTCTTTCTTTGACCCTTGTCCTATTCACCTTAAGGTCTTTGATAGCATAAGTTTTGTGCATATATACAAATCCTTAGAGTCTAAGTTTGATTTGAAAGAACTTAAGTGCATATTCTTAGGTTATTATCCTAGCCAAAACGGTAAAAATGTTATCATCCACCTATCCGCAAGAGATTTGTCTCTATGTAGTCACCTTTTATGAGCATGTCCCATTCTTCTCTTATGAAAAGTCTTCTCTTTAGGGGGAGCATGTTGGTGTAAAGAGAATTCTTCAACTACTCTACCTGTACCTTCATTCATTTTTTGTCAAGGTACTCAGAAAGAGAATAATAATGGTAAGGAGGAGAAAAAAAACATCAACTTCAAGTGTACAAGAGGCCCAAAAAAGCAATGGTAGAAGATCCTCATGTCCCTCACCATGACATCTCTTCGGCTCCAAGTAACCCTTCTATTTCTTCTTCCAGTTTAATAGACGAAACAAACCTTCATATTGATGTTAGGAAAGTTGTCTGTTCATGTGTTAAGTACCTGCGTTGCTAACTATGTGTCTTGTAGTGCCTTGTCTCCTTCATTTCATTCATTTTCTATTGCCTTGTCCTTTATTTCTACTCCTCATAGTGTATCTAAGCCCAAATTAAAGAAGGAAATGGAAGAAGATATGCAGGCTTTATAGAAAAACAACACATGAGACATTGTGGATCTTCATAGAGGAAAAGTACCAGTAGGTTGCAAGTGAGTTTTCACGATTAAGCTGAAACCAGATGGTAGTGTGGACAGATATAAAGCCAAACTTATAGTAAAAGGTTATAACTAAGATACATTTGTTCCAGTTGTAAAAATGAACTCCATACATGTACTTCTCTTTTTGGAAGCAAATTAGGAGTAGCCATTGTTATAGTTGATGTAAAAAATGTGCTCCTTCATGGTGATCTTGAGGAGAAAGTCTGAAGAAGATCTTGAGGAGGAAGTCTAAAGGTAGAAAAGCCAAAAAAGGAGTCCAGGGGGTGGGCCACATGCACTCATAAAAACGGTTTGGGTAGTGTACCTTGAACATGGCTCAAGTTAATCTGTGGTGGTCCATGATATTTAGAGCCAACTATGCGTCTACTTTCTTATTTCAGACCCTCATCAGCATTTTGTAGAAAGTATGGTACCATCAAGTATCAACACAACCACTTGATACCATACTGTTCCACAAAACTCTAGCTTGTCAAACATTTCTATGTAGCAGATGCTTAATTAAAGATGGGATTGAAGTGGTATGTCTTAAAAACATCATTTTTCACAGCCAGACAAATTAAAAGAAAAAAAGAATCAATCATCATAACCTATAATCCATTTGTGCAAATTCTCTTCATTTTAATTGTTGGTTTCTTAACTATATTTACTCGTAACACTTTCTGAAGTTCAATCCACACACTGAATGGAAAGAGGACAAAAATACTCTAAGAAAACAATCACTTAGGAGGGTTAGTCTTGAACTTGAGTAAATTAAGTACCTTACGCTTCCTGTCATCCAGAGGTTGGACTTCAATTGCAAGGTATGAGTTAACATCATCGGCAGTAACCAAATATTTAGGTTGCTTTGCCCCTGTAGCGACCAGATTTTCAGGCTAGGTAAAAAATGAGACCTCAAAAGAAACTACAAAGATATTAAAGAGGAAGTGGTAGGAAATAAGATGTATTACCCTCAATGTAGTATACAGAACCATCTTCCAAATAGCGTACCCACTGAAAGGATAAAAAAAGTAAGAGTTCTAAGAGATCTATAATTAAAAAACAACTTTCCAAAATCAGGCACTTCAAAACACATATAAGTATTTTAATAACCAACAGCTTGTTAAATGAGCTATATCTAAAGAAGTACCAGCAAGAATCCTATAAAAGTACCTCAAAATTACAACTGGTTGTTCCATTAATGGAGTATCCGCCTGCCTGTAGTACTTGACCTGGAAAAGCTTCGCCTGAGATTTGGAGGTCTTCTATAGCTGGTAAAGATTCATCTTCTGCAGCTACTATTTGCAACATATTTAATGATCAACAGATGGCCAACAGCAATGCTAAAACCAAGATCAAAAGTAGAAGGTTCAAATAGCTTACCTTCAGAAAACGAGGAAGAGGGTTCCTCAAGTACTGGTGGTAAATAAGGAGAAAATGAGGAGTTTGGATCATCAAGTGCAGGAGTCAAATAAGAGGAGCTTCCAGACCCCCAATTGGCGGAAGGTTCTCTCCCAGTCTGGTTTCCAACTGGATCTTGATCATCCATCTCATTGCCAGTAGCAAGGCCTTTAAAAGTGAGTTGTTTAGTGACAGTCTCTTCACTAAAATCTGCAGCATGGGGATCACCCTGATCGACCACATGCTGTGCAGGTGCATCTTGGCCTGCAGAATTCCTGGAATTAAAGCAAAAATTTGAGGCTGCCACAGATGTAAGACCAGTGCAATAAGCATACTGCTATGGTTATGCAAATGCTATTGAAATATACACTAAAAACAAAGAGCAAGAACCTTACAAAGATTTCTAAAACGTCTGTGCAGATTGATATCAGTATAGTGTTCATAGCTTATAGAAATGAGAAGCCTTTCATTTTAAAATACTGAAGAAATTGAAGGTATATGCTGTATCGAGAGTAGTTTTGATCATTTATCTTGCAGTTGTATCCATACAGTAGACTATACCATACAGTATACCAACCTTTATGTTTTAAATATATATATATATATGTTCTCTCAAATCTTTCTTATTTTCTCACTCAATCTCAAACCTATTCATCTCAACTTGGTATCAGAGCCAAGGAGGGACTCGAGGTATCCTTCTAGATGACCAAAGAAAGTTGAAAAGCTGCTGACGTTAGCAGGTCATACAGTTAGCCTACAGGCCAGTGGAAGAAAAATACCAGGTGATAAAGGATGATTTTATATGTATTGTAATGATTTTTCCAGGATTTAAAAAAAAAATCATAACATGAATATTTTGGGTTTTCCTATGGAATTGCCTGTTAGATCTTGATCCATCCCAATGCTAAGAGTTCCCCAAAATTGATTTCGTGAAGATCAAATCAATATTGAAGTGCTGGTGTGCATTCTTCCAATTCCCCCTCTCCCCCTCTTTTGCTATTTTTTTTATCCAAATTGATCAACCAGATAGTGTGATTCTCATCATGGCCTGTGTTTTTGCTGAGTTAGAGTAGTTTTTGGATGTTGATTGAAGACTATTAGAGATATGTGAGTTCGTGGGCTGTGTTCTAACCTTATTTCGAGTACAATAGGGCTGTGTGGCCCTGGTGATTGTGGCTGGCTGTGATAATTGTCTGATTCAGAAACTGTATTATGGCTAGTTGATGTGTGTGGTTGGCTGTGTAGCCTTTGTGTTGTGGTGTGAAGGTTCTGTTGGTTTTTTATTAAGCACATCATATTTAGTTTTTGGAGCTGTGTAGCCTTTGTTGAGTGGTGGTGTTTTCTTGGTTACAGTGTGTGGCTGGTTTGTATAAATTAAACCTGATCGTGCGGTAAAGTGTGTGAATCTTGATTCATTATGTCTGAAGTAAACCAGAGGTCTACTACATCTCCAGATTACTGAGGTAAAGTTAGATGGCAGCAACTACCTCGCTTGGTATCAGTTAGCCTTGTTATTTATCAGAGGGAAAGATAAAGAAGAGTATGAGTATCGCACTGGAGATATGTCAGTTCCAAACTCAGACGATCCAACTTATTGCAAATGAAAATCAGAAAACACAACGTTCCTGTCATGGCTATTGCACTCCATGAAGCTAGAAATCAGCGGTAAACAGATTTGGGATGTTGTGTCCCAAACATATTTTGAGATTGGACATACCACCTAGGTCTATGAGTTGAAGCAGAGTATCGAACAGATGAAGCAAGGTGAACTACCACTATCTTCCTACTATTCTTCTCTTCAGAAGATGTGGAACAAATTGGACCACTATCAAATAATTTGTCCAACATGTGAGACAGATACTGCAGCTTACAAGAAACATGCTGAGAAAATCTGGATTTTTAAAATTACTGGGCTGTTTAAATCCTAAATTTGAACAAGTTGGAGTACAAATTCTTAAGAATGATCCCTTTTCATTCCTGAATGAGATATATGTTTATTTGAATTGGGAGGAAAAAAAGGTGCTATGCTATGCTTCAACCTACTACACTAGAGAGATTTGCTCTGACCTCATCTCAAAGGGGAGACCATGGAGGCAGTGGTTCACATGGCATCCCAAAGCGTAACTGAACCATATAGACAAAAACAGAAGGAATTTGAACTGAAGAGGCAAAACAAGTGGTTTATGGATTCCCCATCCTCTTTGACGCATCATACATATGTTTGGTGAGAGGCCTTCAATTATTCTCCTTTGCAGCATGCCACATATGTTCACTTCTTTACAAAGAAACCATCTAAGAGAAAGCTTTGACCTAGGGGGGCACTTAAGTAGCCTAACTAATCTTGTGCAGGAAATCAATCCAGTGAAAGGGGGTCAATAGCAAGGCTTGGAGGAGACACATGGAAATTGAAGGACTAAACTCTCAATTCAAGATCAGAACCAGAAATCAAATCAAATCCGCAGTTATCAAAGAGAGATATGATGAGGCACTAATAGAGGTTAACTTTTTCTCCTTTCAATTTTCAGCATGACAGGGATAAGGCATCCCAGCAACCTGGCAAGCCAGAGCATCTCAAAAGACAACAAACTGTTACAGGATTTAAAAAATACAAGATTAATTTTCAGTCTTATAGAAGACCACCAATACCAGAGGGGCAGGTTTTTCCAATGAACAACCATCAAAGCTAAGCTCAATATCTTCCACTCTAGGGGGCTTCTACTCCAATGTGGCCATAAAGGAACAATGGTAAGTTTAAGAACACCAACCCCAATCATACATGATATTGTCAATACCACCACTCTTAGATGTTAGAAACAAGAGCCCAACGAGACACCTCAACCTTGATTTGATCAATCACTATGTTTTGCTGGATACTTTATTCCTCAAATATATTCCTAGCCTCTTTTTTAAGATTCTTCATAAAATAATAAGCAAGAAGAACTTCTAAAGCATCCACAATTTTCCTACAGGGATCTGATCACCATGGGGAAATGAAAACATAGCAAGAAAGAAGACCCAAGTGAACTTGACAGAAATAGAAGAAAGTAATAGAAAACTTCTAGTCACTCGTAGTGAATGAAAAGGTTGTTTATCAACATGTAGTGAAGTTTATTGGTGGACAAGCAGGAGTGTAGTCAGTTTATCATATCCCACATATTTGAATGCTTATTGTGTTGATCCTTCACACATAGTTTATATTTATGTGTAAATAAGAAATATATTTTATGCAGACATGGCTGTGGTCAACAGAATGACTCAATGGAAACAATTCACCAACAAAAAAATAAGGGTTGTACTATTTCTATTTCATTTCAAAATAATGGTTTCAATTTGACCTGGCTCACCTGCTTGCAGAAGGCGAAGACCTTCCCAACTTATCAGACTCCAGATTTTTTGCAGCAACCCCACCAAAACCAGTGTGATGAGAATGGTACCCCAAAGGGTCCCAATATGTGGTTGTCTGAGCATTAAAAGGAGAAGTTATTGGTGTGTGTCCATGAGAATATGTTGCTTGAGGCACCAGTTCAAGCCCATTTTTGTTCTGACACAAAAACATTAGAATTTAAGAAATACCATGACACAAAGGAAGAAATTATTAAAAGACATATGATCATACTGAAGTAGTCAGTGGTGCACCAATGGAATGAGCGGGTGATTCTGGAGTAAAACTTGAGTGGTCCAATACATCCGAATGCCATGGGGCTAATTGATACTGAGACTCATTTAACTTGGCCTGTGACATGAATATAGATACAAAAAAAATTAAAGCAATGAAATTAGCCAACCCATTTCCAGTTAACAAGGATAGCAATGCTTGATGTAGCACAATCCAATAGGGTACCCAAAATTCAAGGCAGCAAACTAAAAGGATATCAACCCAGGTACAAACATCCTCTCAGACATTAAATCAAACACTTAGGATGCAAATTTCTTCACACAGCAGGATGTATGGGTGTGTAAGTTGATGACTTGTTCAATCATCAATCCAAGAACTACCCCCAAGGTATGGCATGAGTTAAAGGATAGATTCATGGTCAGTGGAATGTATGGTGTTGAGATTTACTTAAAAATAATGACAGCCCAATAAAAGGATCTGGCCGCAGGCTTAAAGGGGGTGGGTTTCATGTTTTTTGAAGTAAAAAACAAGGAGGAATGTATCCCTCTTGTAACTGCATGGTGTAGGAGGATTACCTTTATGATAAAAGGGTGAAAACCCAAAGAATGGGTTGCTGGAAAAAATCTGGACAGCAAGGAAAGGGTTGGTAGAGATGGGTTTCCATGAAAGAAATATGAATTTAGGTATGACCGACTGCTGTAATGGGTTGTAGGGAGTGGATGAAGGTGATCATGGTATAATATAAAAAAGAAAAACAACAACAACAACAACAACAACAACAAACAGCCTTATCCCAACTATTTGAATATAAAAAAGAAAAAAAAGAAAACAAAAAAGAAAGCAAAGGAATGATGGAGAAGGTAGCCGGCTGCTGATGGAAGAACTTATGAGATGTGTTAATGAAGATGGAGGAAGAAGATGATGTTCTTAACTGGTTTCTAGTTCTGGGCAGCAAGTTGAAGAGGAAAAACCAGAAAACTAAAAAAGAAAAGAAGAAGATGATAGATTAATACCTGTGGAGAACCACCTCATCCACGATCTTGGAAATCACCAACCAAGAACCCCAACTTAGGCACAAAAGCTGAGACTATAACTTCACTCGTGTAATAGAGTAAAACCAGTAATTTTTATTAATTTTCTTCATTAAAACTTTACAATCGTAAGGCCCTTCTTTTATAAGACAAAAAAACCTCTCCTAAACCGAAAAGGATTTTGTCCACCTCCCTTAACGGACGCTTGGTCCGCTGGGCGTCAGGGGGGGACGGACACATCAGCGCCGAAAAGTGATGTGCCCCCCCCAAAAAAAAAAAAGAAAGAAAGAAAGTGCAAATCACTTTTCGGCGCTGATGTGTCCGCCCTCTGATGCCCAGCAGACCAAGCATTCGTTAAGGGAGGTGGACATAATCCTTCCTCCTCCTAAACCTACCAGCCGTCAGCCACATCATTCTCCCCTCTAGCCAAATCGTGTGGAGTAATTTCTCCCACATAAAACTCTATTAAAGGCCAGTTTACAACTTAGCCCAATATAAAAACTAATAATACCCAATGTGTCCTACTCTAATACTTATTAAAATATAAAGTAACAAAGTAATTCTAATAAAAACTCTAAAACCAACTCAAAACTAAAGCAAAAGTCTTCATAATAAATCTTCAAGTACTCCTCCATGCTCCACTTTATGTGCCTCCAGTGCGTGGATCCCACCAAGGCCATGTGTGGGCCCTACTTTGCTCCAATGTCCGCATCATTGCTCCTAGACCTCCCAAAACTATCGGCGTAGGTAAAATTTCCAAACCAAAAGGATCATTTTCAACCAGTTACAAAGAATTTTTTTTATTTTTATATTGCAGTATTTCTCTCAAAGTATGTCACATACCTCAGTAACAATGAGCTTCTCCTGCAGATGTTTAAACAGAACCTGCAGGATAAAAGCCCACGAGTGTAACATATAATTTCATACATATCTTACAAAACACTTGAATGTCATGGCAATTTATGTGACATTCACAGCACGTTCATTCTTAGTAGTAGATGCAATGCAAGACCAAGGTTCTGATACCAAGTTGATGAAGGACCAATAACAATAACAGAAAATCAAAGAAGAAGAATAAAGAGCAAGGAGATGCCAACTAGAAATCACAATAGTAACTGTCTAAGATATCATTTAGGGTTCAAGGCAATCGCACTTCCAAGGGCATTAGCATGCTTCACTTGATAATCAATTTCAATAATAAAATTCTGACTTACAAACGGATAATATAAAGATTCATACCTAAACTTCCAAATTTCAATCTAACCAAACTTGAACTCTGGAAAAACAATCCCCATCATGGACTAATACCCGGCCAGTATTTTGGCCATGCTTTTCCCAAATCACATTGGATTTGCAAGATCTTGGACTCATTAGAAAGGTATGTGAATAACCTTTCAAATGACACCAAAATCAAGCCAAACATGTTTGTTTTAATATCCCAAAATAAGGCCTAAAGAAAGTGATGGAAAAAGATATTTCACTTTAATAAAAGATAAATAAAACCTATTCTAGTTGGAAATAAATAAAAACCCACAAACCGATTGACAATAAACTAAACTAGATTAATCTATAATTAACAGAATTAATATTAATTTCATAAAATATTAAACCCAAAATACCCCTGCACAAGCCTATCAAATTTTAGAATGGGCTGCTTCTTGTTCTGCACCAAGATGTTTTGTCATTTTTTACTTTTGTTCTCCAATAGGTTTTAACTCTCAAATGCTTAGACTAGGTAACTTACTCTAGAAAGTTGACTTTTGAATGTCAAGTACTCATTTTAACCAAAATATGATGCAATACTGCATTAAGCATATAAAGATCAAAATATAATTTTAAGCCCGCATGATTTTGAAGAAATAGCAGGTCATGACACGAAGAGCTCAAAAAAGTCTCTAGGGATGACCCACACCACTACAAATAGCCTCAAAAGTAACTCCACATGATTTTATTTATATAAAGAAAGGGAGTTTCTTCATATGATTTAAACATAGTGCAGCAACTTGCTAAATGAAATCCATGGCCCTTTAGGAGATCCCTGGTAAATGCCCTATCTAACACCACCAAGCATGCAAAAAGTTTCAACTATAGGTAGAACTAGGTTCTCCCACAACTTTTAAAGAGAGCCAGAGTCCACCATTTCTCTTTTTACTGAGTTGTAGAAGGATCAAACTAAGAACAATCCCTTGGGAGTCCTCCGGAACCCAAGAATATCACTAAAAGTTGGGGGGAAAAGCGCCTAACGTAAATAAATTGAGGAGGTAGAGATATTCTTCCATTTTCCACTCAATAACAGTCTTCTAAAAATGAAGCACCAAATTTCTTCATCATTCCAGGCCTTGAATGATGCGGACCTCCAAGCTGACGTGGGGCCCATATAACATGTGGGTGGGACCCACATATGTGATCCTTATGGCAGCCAAGTGGGGGACATATGGAGCATCTTGAAGCTTATTTGATTAGATTTTATGTTAGGATTATTTTTAGCCTTATCTTTTATGGTTGAGTTTATTCTAGAGTCCTTATGTAATTAGGAGTCTTTAAAAGTTGTAATCCTGTTTTTTTCTTCTTCTTTGGGCCATATTTTTTAAGGTCAAAACTTACCCATTTGGGATGATTTTGGTGTCATTTGAAAGGTTATTCAGTTACCCTTCCAACAAGACCAAGATCTTGAGAATCCGATGTGATTTGGGAAAGTAAGGGCCAAAATGCTACAAGTATCACTTAATTATGGGATTTTGTTAATTATAAGTTTTATTTTTATGAAGTCTAATAGAGTGGGATTTGAAAAGATTGGCATATAAAGTCTATATATATGCTTGTAACACACAATTTTATGAATGCAATTGATCAATAAAGAATTTCCTTGCTTTCTAGCCTTGGTTAGTGTGTTCTTCCTTTCTGAAGTCTAAAAACCATGAGTGGTTTTCCCCAAAGGTGGATTCCTTGGGTTTATTCAATCATGTAGTTTTCATGATTTTATATGCTCCTATCTTGCTAGGATGATTAGATTTATTACTAGTTCCCTTTCTTGATTACTTTTAATACTTGATAAGAGTAGGAATATAGTTTTTTGTTGATTTGCTAGTATTATTTACTTGTGGATCTCTTTGCATTTTCATTTTCTCATGCATGCTACATCAGTAGGGCTCTCCAATAAGCTGGTCGACAGCTCCTAGTAGAGCTAGTTTTAGTAGTCTTAGTTAGGAAAGTTGGTTATTTAGAAGTCTTTGTTTTTAGTAAGTCTAGGATATAAAGTTTCCTCTTAGTTTCAGGAATTTCTATTTTTGTTTATTTCTATTTTTAAGTTTGTAAGCCTATTTATAGGCCTCAACGACTGAAAGTAAAGTAGTTTTGATGAATTAAAGATTTGAGATTTGAGTTTGGTTATTTAGGCTTGGTCCTGTTCCCATGGTGCTGCCGTGAGGATCAGCCAGGGCCTCCTTAACCTAGCTTCTTCTTCTATTTTCTTTTGCTAATATCTCTGCTCCTTCTTCTTCCTCTTTTCTAATACATCTTCTCCACTCTTTCCTTTTCCCTCTTCGACTCATACCCTGCTGGAACTCTTCCATATGTGAAGACTCCCAAGTGTTAAGGATCAAGGAATCTGCAGAATCTGATATACGCATCTGGATTTTCTTGGACTGTTCAAGGTCACATCGCCCCTTCTAAACAAGGTAATCTGACCACTGTTTATTCAGGGTTTTCACTTTGGTTTGATTATCGTTCAATTCAATAAACTCCAGTTAAATTTCTTTATTTAGCTTCTATTCCAGATTCTATTAGTTCTCTGTTTACTGGATTTTTGGGTACTTTTCTCTTCAAACTGTCCCACCTAAAAGGAACCCTTTAGGCTACTTTATTTTAGGGTTTTTCTCTCCCATCTAATCCTCTTCTAATTCCCTCACACTGCAGACTGATAAATCATCAATTTTATATACTTATATTGAACAGAAAGACATGAAATTTGGTATGGAGATCACTTATAATCACATCTGATCACCTGTTAATTTTCAAAAAAATCTGATGCGTATGCAGGGGTATTTTGGTAATTTCACGGTTCTGCCCATGAAATTCCAGAAACCCTAAAACATTGTTATTTTCTCTATTCTTACCTTCTTTCCTCATCTATTTGATTCCTTTTTGTTTCCGCCAATCTTCTTGTAAAGTGTGAAGTGTTTGGAGGTTTCTAAGTTCAGTTCTTAGTTCTTTATTTGTTGTCCTTGCTTCCGCATACAATTTTGGGGCCCATATCGGCAAGATATACAAGACTAGACTGCCCTACATCAGTTTGGCATCAAAGCTTGTGAAATCATACATTCTTGTCACTGGGGCAGTATAACTATTGTATACATATCTTATACATACTGGATAGAGTATACTATCAGTCAGAAACTCTTCTGTCCTCTTTTTCTTCTTCTTCTATTCTCTCTCTTTCTCTCTCTCTCTCTCTCTCTCTCTCTCACACACACACACACACACACACACATATATATATATGCGAATTATGGGTGAACCGCACGATGCTGAGCTCCTGTCCTATATATATATATATAAAGCACAATACCTAGGTTTGCAAAGCATAGTGTATAATCTCCTTCATGAGTGGTGTTCAATCAGGGATGATTTTGATGAAAATCATTTGTCATCATGTCATATATGTTAGCCTGGTTGTGCTTTAGTGGGGGTTAAACATTGCTTTTTGTTTTGTTCTGTTTTGAGTTCACTGGCCTGGTAACCCACCCTCGTTTTTGTTTGCTTTCTCTTTCTTTAATAAACTTTACTTCTACCTAATTGAATTCTATTTATTTATTTGCTGTTTTTTTAATTACTAAATCCTAAATCTGTGATTTCCTTTAGTTTGCTGGATTTTCTGCATAAACCCTCATACCCGAGTTCTTTGGAACAACTCAACTTCAGGTTTGTTCCATCATTTCAAACCAAAAATCCATCCATAACCTTCCCTAAATCCTGCAGGTGACATATATCAGGTTTTCATCCACTAAAAAAATTGGTTATCTGATTTCTCTTGTTGAAGTATATAATTTGTGCGTTGGTTAGTTTACTGTTAACATGGTATCAGAGCCAAGCCAGGACACGAGTTCGAATCCCGGAGGAAGTATTTCCCTGATGTACTGGTGTGCACATGTGTATGCGTTGTGTGGACTCACGCTGGCTCCCTGAGTGTGTTCCCAGGAGAGAACAGTATTCCTCCTGAGGGAGGGTGTTATTCCTTAGACTGGAAGCCCTAAATTAATTCCAAAGTTGTCCTTCCTATTCCCTTGATAGTTTCTAGCATCACCCCTCTATTTCTTCCTTAGGCTTATTGTGTGGACAGTTCCACAAGCTCTACATTGCTGCCGAGTCCAAAAGCTTTGAGCATTCACCATGGAAGAAATTTGTGCTACAAAACACTCCAAACAAGGACCAAATTCTTCCACCGATCTGGGTGCAGCAGTACTTAGTGTAGATCATTGATTTCACAAGGTGTAGATTACCATACACCTCTGAGCTTGTTCTCTTCAGGGTTACCTTGGGGGAATTCCAGTTGATGAAGCTTGAAATTGGAAATTTTTTTCTTTTTTTGAATTAAACAGATATTCACACTATCAATATGTTAATGACTAACACAAGATACTACAATTCAATCAAAAGAAGTATATTACAACTTCATAAGACGAAGTCCCTTCCTCAATTCTAGAACACTAGCACCAAGAAGTCCACTTAAGTCTCATGGATTTAGTGTGAACCAGACAGGAGGAGAAAGTGATGAATGAGAATCATCTGGAAAGAACAACTCAATACTCTTATCATTCAAGCAGAACCCACCCAAGTCATGACAAGCTTGCTGACCTTCTTCCATGACCATCAGATTGTAGTAATTATCATCTGTGAAATATATGCAGTTCCCTTGAAATCCCGGGTAGTTGGTAGCCGAGAGAGATATGCCACCAGTTGTGCCCACAATCAATTGTAGCCCAGCAAGGACCACTGGGATCTAGCTTATATATCCAGAACATAGAAGTCTGAGGGAGAGAAACGGTCCAAAGCCTCTTCCAATCATCTCTAAAAATACAATATGATTGTACTACCATCAACAACTCACCATAAGATTCTACCAGATAGACCTTTCCCCACCCCTGGGAAAACCAAAATCATAGCCTGGAGGAGGAATATTGCATCTAGCACCTTAAGAGGTGGCTTAACTCGAGAAGTATAAAATCCAAATGAAGGGTGACACCAATCAATTGGCCCTTGTAGAAAATTACATCATCAAAACAAGGCACCCGAATATGGTCATTTCCAAAGTCAGTCCACATATTATCCCCAGACCTACAGAAGCACAAAGCATGGCATGCATAAATGGCTACGACTACACAGTTTTCTGCCCCTGTGGAGCCTACCATATCATTACCATTTAAAAGAAAGTAGTGGGGTAGGTGGCGAAAAAATCATAGCATTGCGAATGAAGTTGGACCCCTTTGCCACTGCTGATACACAAGTTGCCAAACGATGTTAATCAGAGTAGTCGGGGGTGGAAGTTGGATCTGGACCCTAGAGAAAGATTTCAGAAGGAAATTGCATCAAGTCTGATCGGCCATTATCAACCAACCCCAGGAAGATCCACAGCATTGAAAACCTTTAATGGAAAGACTAAAAAACCCATGATAAGGAGTCTGGGTAGCATCTGTCGAGGAGAGCATCAGCCGGGAGGAGAAGAGGTCGCAGGTGCAATTGCTTGGCTGTAATAGCAATGGATCTCCAAGACCTGCAGATAGCCAGATTCTGAAGCAAAGGTAATCCAACCAGTCTATCTTCCTTAAGATGAGCTCACTGATTTCCTCCGGATGTGCAACCAGAATGTTAGCTTCATCATAATAGTCAGTGTTGACCTCATCCAACCTCTTCCTTTTACAACCATAGGTAGCTATAGACTTGGGAGGAGATGCATTGTAGTAGTTCAGAAGGGAGAGACAGTGCTAACTAGAAAAAAAAAAAATCGACTATAGCTGAAATCAGACTCATGATTTCTTTACTTGGACCAAGCTGAAGTTGAACGATGGTACTACAATGTTTTAGTGGCATAAACTGGTGAAATCTCATAAAAAACCAGGAATTTTGGGGGTTCAAACAAACCTTACTGCTTTATATTTTCCTTTCCTTGACTTCTCTTCATCAAGAAGTGGCAGAGAATAAACTCTGCAATGTGTCCCCCTTGATCAACCACAAGAGCAGTCAAATCGAAATCCTGATGATCGTTGAAGCCCCAAAGTGGATTTCGCACACGCGCCCACCCCACCCCCTTTTTAAAACAAATCCTTCATTGAAAAACTTCTTCCTAACGGATAATTGTTAATTAAAAACCCAAGGCTTTTCTATGTGGGAAAACCCATATTATCCCTGCCTTCACTAGCTAGTCTAGCTTACCGTGCCATAGTCCATTATGACTATAGAAGCTTCTGACATAACTTCATGGGCCAAGATATTCGTTGATATAGCCCCATAATCGCTGGACCCAGGTCCATTAAAAGAATTGAACTTATAAGTAGGCCCATGAGGGAACATTGACCTCATCACAAAGCACCCACAGAAAAGTCTGTCATCCACCTTCAAGTCGACAGATAGCTCTAAAACCATTCAGACTCCAGAAGTGAAGCAAAGTTCATGGACATTGATCCACCATCCAGAAAACCTCGCAGCTTACTTGTGGACACCCACTAGAGGGTTCTACTTGTCTAACCGGAGCTCAAGACCAATTAATAGTATGCAGGCCACCGCTCGAGACATTTGATGCTTCTTTCTCAGATTCAGAAAAAGAAAATAAAAGGCCTTCCTCCCGGTTGATTAACCATTAACACCCGAGTGCTCCAAACGTTTTCCACACATCTCATGACGGATGCGGGACTTGAATTAGCATCTATGAAATGACTAGCTAGACAACAGATTAGGTAGTCCAGTCTATGCTCTACCCTTCTGTCCATAACTTTCAACATATCAATGGTTTGCCGTTAGAGAGAACTACAGATGTTCTCCCCAGTGCAGTAGCCCATTGATCCTTGAAATCAGTATCTCCACGTCTCTCTAAAAGCTGGTTCCTGCAGCCCCTTATCCCACCGAGCAGGAGGTCATTCCCTGGAATTTTCCATTAGAGCAAACTACAGATGCTCTCCCTAGTCCCTGCAGCAGTCCATTGATTCTTGAAATCAGTATCTCCGCTTCTCCTTGAAAAGCTGGTTCCCACAGCCCCTCATCTCTCCAGCCAGGAGGTCATTCCCTAGAGGGTTTCTGATTCCTTCATTTGCTCTCTGATTCCTATGCCTGACTCAAGGAGGTAGTCTCACACATGGCTCTACCTTCGATCTAAATCATTTGCATCCCATCCCTGATCCACAGATCTACCACTTTCCCCCTCCTACCCATGGCAGCAGGGATGGTCACCAGCAATTACAAGTACAGCTTTCGGTTGTGATTACAATTACAATCAGGAACTCTCATTGCTCCTTGCTTTTCCTTGATGACTCTTCATAGAAAAATATTTTTGCTAATGCTTTTCCAAAATGCACTCTTACCTGTATTTTTTGTACGTTGAAAGAGGAATTTCACCACACAAATGCCAAAAGATTAGAAACATAATCTAAAATATTCATGATTCTAAAAAAAATCAAAATACAAGTAATAAGCAGTATTTAAGACATGAAAACTAAACTAATATACAATAAATCAGGAGGATATCAACACTATCTATTTTGTGCATTGAGAAAGCAAACCATACAGACCTTGAGATTATTAACAATGGATTGGGCATCAGGCACAGGTGGCTGCAGAGAATACTCTGCCAGGAGAGGAAGCAAAGACGACGCAAATGTTGATCTTTCTAGCTGTGCGGTCTGAAAGAAACAGATCGTGAACCACAAAATTTATTTTAGTTTGATAAAGTAATTTGAAACATGAATCCTAAATCTATCCTTTCAGTGAACTTTGCACTATTCTAGGAAAAACATATTCCCAGCAAAAGTATCACATACCATATAACCAAAGTTACAAAGAAAACAGAAAAAGGACGTCATCTAACTCAAGCAATGAACAAATGCAGCTCAAAAAAATCCCTCAATTTATTTTATTTATTTTATGAAATAGATATTTCGATGTAGAACTTTGCCAATGTTTGTATTTAAGTGCTTTCTAATGTTTGCTCTACCAAGTCCCAAACCTGGATAAAGCACATCAATTAGCATGGTTCAAGAACTCA
Organism: Platanus orientalis; assembly: GCA_025762735.1. NCBI lineage: Eukaryota > Viridiplantae > Streptophyta > Magnoliopsida > Proteales > Platanaceae > Platanus > Platanus orientalis. The sequence continues at coordinate 938 of JAOXJP010226414.1, read as the reverse complement.
GGATCGGGATTGGGCTCAGCCCCAGATCCCCCCTGGATTGGGAGATCCTAGCAAGGATCGGCTTATCCTTCATGAATTGGCTACTCCTGGATGGAGATGAAACTTGAGAGAATAGATTATAGTCACAAAATATTGAAAAATAAGAAGAAAGAGGGAAAGGAAGAGAAAAGAGGATGAGAGTTTTTGGAGAAAATTCGTAATATAGTACTATTCTCTCTCTCTCTCTCTCTATCTCTCTCTCTATCTATCTATCTATCCATCTATATATATATATATATATATATATATATATATATATATATATATATATAGATATATATAGAGAGAGAGAGAGAGAGAGAGAGAGAGAGAGAGAGAGAGAGAGAGAGAGAGAGAGAGGGGAAGATTTATTTTTTTAATAATGGATATATAATATATGATGATGCCTGCCAAATGCCAATATAATGGGCATGCAGTTTGGAGATGATGAATTTGGGCGTATGCTGGTTGATATCCTGAAGAAGAACGGCGTGAAAATCGAGGGAGTGTGCTTTGATTCCCATGCAAGGACGGCTCTGGCTTTTGTGACGTTGAAGAAGAATGGGGAGAGGGAATTCATGTTCTACAGGAACCCGAGCGCCGACATGCTGATGAGGGAGTCGGAGCTGAACATGGGTCTGATCAAGCAAGCCAAGATCTTCCACTATGGCTCTATCAGTTTGATCGCAGAGCCTTGTCGCTCCGCTCACATCGCCGCCATGAAAGCAGCTAAGGAAGCAGGTGTCTTACTTTCCTACGATCCCAATCTTCGGGTGGCGCTCTGGCCCTCCCCCGAGGCCGCTCGGGAAGGGATCATGAGCATCTGGAAACAAGCTGACTTCATCAAGGTATGTATTTCTCTGGCGCACTTTAACCTGTTGGATACTTTCTAACATGCGCCAACTTTGACACCTGTTTGC
>JAOXJP010226413.1:0-11495 GCA_025762735.1 Platanus orientalis | reverse complement strand
TATATATGACTATTAATTTAAATCAGTCATTAGGTATGAACTAGATTTTAGTAATACTCAGATATTTAGTCGAAAATGGATGTATATATACTCGTATTTGGTTTATTTATAATCGGATGTTTTTTAAATGAAGGGATATTTAGTCGAAATGGATACATGTGTATCCATATTTGCTTTAAACGAATACGAAAATGAATCGGATTCGGATTTAAATAATAATCGAATACTTGCATCCCTATTTGACAATTACACTAAAATCATTGATTGAGAAAAGGAAGCTGTTTCTAAACATGGTAACTCCATTCTTTGTCGAAAACTTTACCAAAGAATATTCCCAAACGCGCCCTAAGCTGCTCACTGGAAAGGGGGCAGTCCTCCCTAACGTAGGGTTTACATAACACAACAATAACAGACCCAACGGACTTCGTTGCAGACTCTCTCTCTCTCTCTCTCTCTCTCTCTCTCTCTTTCATGGCATCTCAGGGCAGAAAAGGCAAAAGAAGCAGTGGTGAAGAAGGGGTTCTAGCGAGGGTTTCGAGTACTGTATCCGAATCACGGATCGTTCTTCAAGGCAAACAAGTGGTCTCTGATGCCGCATTCGTTACGAAAAAGCTCCTGAAGAGCACCGGAAAGGCGGCTTGGATTGCCGGAACAACGTTTTTGATCCTGGTCGTTCCTCTCATAATCGAGATGGACAGAGAGCAGCAGATGAACGAGCTCGAGATGCAGCAGGCCAGCTTGCTTGGCACCCCAGCCGTCGTGCCTCCCAAGTGATTAATTATCTGGGTCAGGTCAGACAAATTGAGTCTCTCTAGGGTTTTATTGATGATACGGGTTTAGTTCAGATTTATGTTAAAGATTAGGGTTTAGGGTTTTATTGCATTTTGAGGTTTCGGTAATATGGTATAATGGCGTAGGTGGCCCTTTTTAGGGTTTCTTTTGTTTCCTTGTGGTAGTGGATGTAACAACTTTATTTCATTTGGGTTGTTTTAGTTGAAGTTCTTTATTTTCGTTTCCCCCTTTTCTGGATTTGAAACAGTTAGTTTCTGAAATTCTTGTTTTATCCCAGTGGAAGGTTTTGATGTTATGTAGCAGTGATAAATTAAAACCACTGTGTATTTTGTGACTATAAGCTTTAAACCGTTTTCAAAAACATCACAAACTGAGGGAAAAAAAAAGTTGTAACTGAAGTTAGGAATTGGATTATGATTCCTTTCGCAATTTTCTTTCTTTTTGATGAATTTGTAGCAATTTTCTTTGAATGCATAGAGTCCCATAAAAATGAAAGTCGGTTCTATCCCTTGAGAATAGATCGAGTATCCACTTCATTGGATTTAATTCCAATGGTACCCAAGTGGTAATTCAAGGTCGAGCCTTTGGAGCCCATAGTGATAATGCCCCTAGTTGTTGTGTATTTTTCTGGAGCGCACCTGTCTAAATTTGTCTTATGACCTTCACTTTCCCACTTTTTCTGCATTGGCTTAGTTTTTTTCTTTCACTGTTTAACACTTATATAAAGTTCCAGTTTGTTTGAACTGCAGAAAGTGTTACTTCATTGATTCATCTTCTTTCTTTTGTTGAGATTATTACTCCATCTAAATGTTCTATTGGCCAACTTACAAAGAGTGATAGGAAGCAACATGCCAACAATTGTGATTTGTGACCTCACGCAATAAGCTGTCCTTACTGTTTGATTGCCCCAACCATGCAACCGTTTGGCTAGATCTTATAAAAGGTCAATGTTTCGATCATTTTGGGCTATGATCCATCCAAGAAGTAGAAGTGTAGAAATTGGAAGGCTTAGATTAATGAACAAGTTTTCCATGTGGCATGCATCCGCATGATGCATAGGAAATTTCATATGCATTGAACTTTTTGCACCCGGGATTTTTTTTTTTTCCATTTTACTTTTGGACTATTGCCCATAACATCTGCTGATTTTCCAGAATTAGGCATTGATTAACATTTGATCAACACTAGGTTGTTACAACTTCTTAGATACATGTTATCTAAAACCAGCCCAATTGGTGGAATGTTATAGATTTATTGGTCTGTGCACTATTCAATGGTAAAGAACTATTCTATGAGTTTCATTGTTCATCGTGTATTGTTCTCATAAAAAAAACTTGTACTGTTGATGATTACTCATTTTAATCAGGCACAGCTGCTCCACAGTTTCTTTCTTCCATGAACTATATTTGTCCATCTTCTTCCACCCCTCCCCTCCTCTCTCAACTTGTTGTCTTTGCCATTTCTCATCCATTTTGGTATCAGTAGTGTGTGTCTCAAAATGAGGAAGCAAGTTACAGATGAGTTTGTAATTTTTTAAGTTTCTTTTTTTGAGTGGGGACAATAGATGACTAGCTAGCTTCTTCACGTATCCATTCTGTGTGACCCAACTTTTTAAATCTTTTTTAGAAGGGTTTGTTTGTTTTATGCTTTATGATGATTGCTGTGTCATATTAACTAATGTATCATAGTTAGAGGCAGCAATTGAACCTTAAATAATTTTGGTCTTATAAGACTGATATATTATATTTGGTTACTAAAACTATGGTAAGAATGGCTCGGGATATGATTTTTGCAGAATATTCACCATGCTTCTGGGAAACCACCCTCTTGTTGATTAATTGCCAAGTAGTGAGCCAGCTCTTGGATTTGTCATATGCAAGAAGTTGCACTTCATTCATGATCTGACAAGAACTCTTCTGACAGACAAAAGAAATATAAACTCTCTGCTAATTTGATTGGAGATGCTTAGGCTCTTGGTAATCCATCTGTTGCCAAACCATCAAATCTGATTACCTTGTGGTTTGCATTAATTGAGACATTGCATCATATTTTTTAACTTGCTTGGAATTAGATATTTTCTATGCTTATGGTGTTGCAGCATTTATAGCTTAGATGGATCATAGGTACTCCTTTGTGGAGGCTTAAGACCAAAAAACCAAGAGGGCCTACCACCTCTAGCCGTGGGGGGGTGGGTTATGTAATAAGGCCTTTTGGGCCACATTAACCAAGAGGGCCTACCACCTCTAGCCGTGGGGGGGTGGGTTATGTAATAGGGCCTTTTGGGCCACATTAATGGTTTTTGTTTTCAGTTTGGGGCTATGCTCATTTAATAAGCTCCCAAGGACCAATGATAGATTAGGAAATTTTTTAGGGGTACTGTTGTCTTTTTATAGAGTTTGTGGGGCCCAGACAGACCCTAGGAATCCCACTAATTTAGTTTTTTTTTTTTAATTTGGTTTAAAGTGTAGAAGTTTCCTTTTCTGGAAACTTTCTAAACCATTGATTTATATGCCTTTAAAAGAGGGTCTTCCCCCCTTTGATCAACATCAATAAAGAAGAATATTTTTGTTTGAATTAATTGGTTGTGGACCAGGTCTATTTCTCCTTCCTTCTTTTTTTTTTCCTTCGTGAAAACCCTATTCCCCTAACATTTACAACGACATCTTCTTCTTCCCTCTACCTCTCCTTCTCTGTCACTACATCTTCTTTTCTCTCCTAAACCATTGTGTCTTTCCTCTCCTCTAAATCTTCCCTGTGGAATCCCTATAATAGCCACTGATGGGGCTGGGTAAAGTATTTAAAAGAGAGCAAGATGCTGCTGGAATTTTGGCTGCAAAAATTGGGGTTAACTATTGGTTTTCTGGAGCTGTAGCAGTGATCAATTGCAGCCTATAATCAGGTAATCTATTCATTGTTTTAGCGGGATTTCATCACTCTAATCACTCGTTAAGTATCTTCCAATCTCTGCATAATACCGCTGTGTTAGTTCCTAATTCTTGGTCTTAACCATTTAAATTCATCAGAATTTTCTGAACCATTATAAATTGCAAATCGCCCTACTGATTTGACATCTTTCTTGTAAATTTTTTTAAGGGTTTTGATCCCTTATTGGTTCCCCACAAAGACCCTAAGAGTCCTCTTCAAACTCCTTCATATCCCGGACCTATTAAGTCAAGAACCCATACTGTTTTGTAGAAACCTCCATTAAAGAAGCTTGGTTTTTCTAAAATTTGATAATTTGAACCCTCAAATCTTAACCAAAATCCATGAAATTTTAACCATAGATCCTTTGTATGATGCACTGCTAATCTGGAAATTTTCGTAAAATCCTAACATGCGGTAGGGATATTTTCGTACTTTTCCCCAAAACTGCCATAATTATAAGTTTGTTCCTGATCCGAAATTGCATTATTTTATTTTCTAGGTTATTTTTTTGCTATTTGCAACTGCTCACATGGAAGTAATTTGGTCATATCATAAACCATTGAACTTGTTGGTTAAGGATTGTGCATCATTCATTCTACAAAAGGAAGAAATACGCAGGATGAAGCTGTTACATCCATTATGACTTTTATACTAACAAGGGTGAGAAGTAGTGGAAAGATGGAATTATTGTACTAGGAAAAATAATTTAGAAGTCTGAACTATGTATTATAGGTTTTCTGAGGCGGCAGACAATTAACAAGGCCCAGTGCTTTTGTTTTCTGTTGTCTTGTCATGGGCCTCCTACCAGGGTGTTTTTTGATGGTTTGCCCCTGCCAACTCCCATAGTTGTTGATGACTCACCTTAAATCTAGAATATGTGGCAGGTTTGCATCACTTAAAGAATAATGGATGGTTGATTTTGGGCCCGAAATGGCTCCAAATTAGTTGCACAATTGCTCTTTTATGAACCGAAATTTGTCCCAAAGCACCGTCTCATAGATTGTGACTTTGCTGGTTCATAGGTAAATCTCATCCCAAAAGAAATTTTTTTTGAACTTCCTGGCGCTGGAGATGCTTTGTTATCTTCACATAGATTCTGTTGCCTTTTTTTTTCCCTTCCCCAGTTAGTCTTTACTGATTGCCTTTAAGAAATAAGAATGGCTTTAATATCTTGTGATTTGAGGTTTTTGTTGCTTTTTCAATGCAGTAGCAGGATCTCATTTCTATTTGGGAGCAAATCTTCTGTATCCATCATTGGTGTGATCAATGTGTGACCACACCATGGGCTGACACGTGGTGTGCATAGGGTTAAAATCATAAAAATAGGTGTTAAAATAAAAAATAAATGCCCAAAAACAGGCACCAATTTTAAAAATACATCACATGTCAGTATGTGATACACTTCACACATTGATCACAGAAGAAGATCATTTCCCTTCTTTTATTTCATTTTTATTAATATGTTTTATAAATAAGAGATTTTATTAAGCAGAAAAGGAAAACAGAAAAGAGAGAAGAGAGCATGGGATGCATGAGAGATACGAACCCAGCACCTGACATCAACAGGAAAAATGAAAATACATCAAAACAAAGAGACAACCAGCCCCTCTATTCAAATACAATACGACCCCAATCGAATACCCAATCTTGATACTTTAGCCCTTGAAAAGGAGGGTGAATTAAGGCTCAGCAGTATAAAAAGATCACATCCTATATCCCAGCACCGACACTGTAGAAGCTTGGCCTTCAAAAATTTTAGTGTTCCTTTCTAGCCTCGCCAGAATACAAAATACCTCATCATTTTATTTTATTACTCACCAGTCATTTTGACATAGTGCGTTTCCCACCTTTAACTATACCTTTACAATCGTTTTCTTCTTTCCAAGAAAACCTCAATGAAGGATGGCATGATCTCCTCTTTAGCTTTTCATATCTGACTGTTTCTTTTGGTCAAGAAGTGTTGGTTAATAATATTCAAAAAACTCCCAGGGCTTGTTCTGTAAGGTTTTGGCCACATGGTTGGTCTCTTAGAACTCAGTTCCTGTTATATTCGATTGGACGCTGATACTATAGCCCCTGATGCCATGATATTCACAAGGCAGCATGAATTCAAGTGACGAGTTATTATTATTATTATTGGTAATAAAGTGATGAGTTTGATTGCTGTCATATTTATCATCACTGCTGTCCCATTAGTAGCCTATTCGAGCAGTCTCAAGTCCTCATGGTATGTTTTGTCCATGCTCATTGATTTGATTATATGTTGATTAGAACATGTGATGTTGGTGTACATAACCATTATACGACCACAGTTGCTGGTGTTTAATATAAGATGGCTTAAACCAGGCCCTTGAACTAGTGTTTTTTCTTCACCTCAATGCAAGTAAAAGATAGATCTTGGTAACATCTGGTGCAGGACTGCCAAGATAGTGGCAGTGGTTCCCTACTGAGTGTGGGCCTTAACAGAAGCAAAAACAAGAATTGAAACAAAGAATGAAAGCAAGAATCCAAATCTAAAAAATCTGGGGCAGAGGTGAAAATGACCAAAATACCCCTGATTGTGTGTTAGAAAGTTATGTGCCTTTGCTGGGTGAATCTTAGGTCTATAAAGTACCACTGTTCCAAATTTCATGAATTTTGGATAAGGTTTAATATATGATTTTATATAAGGGGCTTGTTTGAGAAATCAGAAAAAATGATTCAAGAACGATGTGAAATCAAAGAAAGAATTCAAGAAACTAATATAGATGGAACTAGTCTGAAGTAGCAATGAAACCCAAAAGAAAAATCACACAAAGAATTGATTGAGGTCTGATTTTAAATTTAGGTTCAAAAAAATCCAACAAAAATGAATCTTGAAAGGTTCTTAGTGATTCTTGATATTTCTCAGCGATTCTTTAATTCAAGTATTAAATTTAATAGATTTAAATCAAGCAATTGCCAATCAGCAAGCAAGAACACTAATCAAGAAAGATTCACAAGAATCAAGAAAGAAATAAAGTAAGAAAGAAGAGAGAGAGAGAAGAAGAAGAAGAGATCATGAGAGAGAAAAGAAGAGAGCATGTGGGAGAGGGAAAGAGTAGGTATTTCTCGACCTAACACCTTTCATCTCATAGTTGTGGTATTTGAAAGAGTAGGTATTATTGTAGTAGTATAACCACAATGTTGTACCTTCTTATCAAAGAACCATGATCTTCCAAGGAAAATGTGGCAAACTTTCAAGGAAGCACATCACACTGAATTTGGTCAACAAACCCACCAATAGAATAAATGAGTAGAGATCTCTCGTGGACCTTCAAGTTGGTGTTGTTGACCCATGCCACCTTGTAGGGATTCGGATGAAGCTCGGTCTTCAATCCTAGCTTCTTGCATGCATCCTCTAACACTACATTGGTACAACTGCCCCCATTTATCATCATGAAGTACAATTGAACATTACAGTTAACCTGTGTCTGAAAAATGTTGCTAGTATGCTAGTATTATTTCTTCTCTTTATGAATAGTCAAGGACGGACGTAAAACATACACAGGGTTATCATCTTCAGGCTCACTAGCCTCTTTGTCATCTTCTTGCCTTAGTTCTAAAACAATGGACTGAGTGGGTTGGACATGCAGTTGCTAGAAAGATCCATCGCTGCAGACACTGTGCTGAAAAGTGACCATAACCATGACAATGAAAGCATGATCCTTTACCCATTTGTATTGACCCGTCTTGGTTTTTGACTCTAGGTAGTGAAGTCCTAGCTGGTCTAGAAGATGTAGATGCACCGCCACTAGCTAGTGGCTTATTGGCCGTCACTCCATTAAAATATCCACTACTCTGAATCTCGGACCTATGAGAACTCTTGAAGAAGGTTCGCCTGAATGGAACTCTCTTTAAGTTCTCCTCCAACTGGTATGGAGTGTGGACAACATCATCAAGGGTAGGCACTCGGCTTTAGCTCAACCCCACTGCAATCTGAGGCTGTAACCCATGCCACTACATGGCAACCATGATGTCATTGTCCCATTTAGATTTTGCTCTGGTAGCCAAGTGAAAGGAACCTGTTGGTGTACTCCTCAATTGTCATGTTGCCATGTTGCTGCAACTGAGTAAGTTGAAGGTGTGCTTTCTGTCTAAAGCCTGGTGGCTTGAACTTGCGTGTTATTGTGCCTTCTTCAAGTCTTCCTAGTATCCAAATGTGCCAAGGTATCTATGCTCGACCTTATTACTGTCCCACCACATCTTGACAATACTCTTAAACTTGGCCTCTGCGAATTTGAGTCTCTTGCCTTCAGGAATATCATGCTAATAAAAAAAGGACTCAATATTGTGTAGCCAGTCAAGAAAGACATCCTAGTTGTGCTCACCAAAGAAGTTTAGCACATCTAGGCGTGTGGTCCTATCAAGCTCATGGTGGACTGCACGATGCCTAGTAAAATCTCGTTGGGAGGGAACTACCTCATGTTGGTACTGATGAGGTGTACCAATTTGCACAGTATTTACTTGTCGTGGAGGGGGTTCTGAATTTGAAGCGCCCATGGCCTGAATTGGTGATCTCTCATAAGCTTCTTTTCGAAAATCCTGGAATTGCAATTGCATCTGATTTATTGTTGTCACAAGCTGATTAATGGATTTCCACATAGATCTCACTTCATCTTGCACACCATCTACATTGGTTGATAATTGAGTTACATCCGTTCTTGTAGCCTTATTCTCTTAGGCATGCTCATCCACTTGTGTAGAGAAGTTTTGGTTGGTTACCAGCAAGTTCGTGGTCGAACTTCTTCAAACCCGAGGAGTATGATGTGGGAACATATAGTGTGAAGAAGTTAGAGGACCATGGATAGTCCTCTGTGTTGTGTCCAATATTTAGGCTTTTAATTTTTTTGTTTTTACGGTGTTTTGTTAGAAATTTAATGTCTCATAAGTGTTGATTTGTAATAAGGTTACGAGAGCCAAGGGGTTATTTGCAATTTACAATAGTTTTAGGTGTTTATATTAAAAAAGTGGGGCCCATAGGTGTGGTCGACAGCCCCTAATGTGTCAAGTTTTTAGGAGTCTTTTTCTTAAAGAGTCTTTCTTATTTTGGAGTCTTTCTTAATTAGAAGTCTTAGGATTTTAGAAGTTAATTGTTTTAGAAAGTTTGATTAACATAAAAGTTCTAAATTCTAGGGAGTTTTAATCAGATCATGATTCTTATTTTGTTACTTTTGTAAAGCTTATTTATAGGCCCAATTATTTCATAAAATAAAAAGGGCAGTGAATATTATGAATTAAAAGTGGAACACAAGTGGTGTTTTATTGGCTTGTGACCCATGATCTCTCTCCCCTCCTTTGGGTAGAGTCGATGTATTCTCCTCTTTTATTTCCCTCTTCCTCCTCCCTTGATGAGTGAGGTAGACCCTCTCTTCTATCCTTTCTTACTCTTCCTTCTCTCTACTCCCTCTCTTTATCATTTATTTCTTCCTTCTCTTCCCCTTGCTATCCCCTAACCCAGCCCACTGTCTTGATCCTATTTCTGTACCAGATCAGAGCCTAAACAGCCCACGATCTGCTCCACTGTTAGCCTGCAAACAGTTCCTCTGTTCAGTCCTCTTTCTTCCCTTCCCAGATCCTGTTACAGCCCTAATTAAAACCCTGTCTGGGTATTACGCAGACACCTGTCGTGTCCAGGTTCTGTCCCAAACCTGAACCCAATCTGCCCCCATAAAACTGCTCCAAATCAGACCTTAGTCTGACCCCATTGTCCCACGATCCCTTCTTAACAGTCCTCTGTTTTCACCCAGTTTGTCCCCAGACCCGAGCCTATTTTAGTCCTAGAACATTACCCTGTTTATCTCTAAACAACCTCCAATATCAGTCCCTATTAGTCTACTGACGTGTCCTTATCTGCAGCCTTGATTTGATCATATTGCAGACACAAAACAGTACACTATTTTCCTTATTTAACAGCCACTAACCTTCCTAATATTCAGTCTACCCGAGAGAACTATTATCCCATAAAATTTATGTAGAGAACAGCCTCTTGGCTTATTCTACATCAACATCATAACAAGTTTCTATACAGTGTTCCATGTCCCTACATTTCCTGACAAGTCAAACTAAATAAGTTGAATAAGAAGCTCATTGTTTGAAAGCACTGCATTTGTTTTTAAATGGGATCATGTAAAATATGTTGGGAGTGTAACTGTGGGAGGTCAGACTGGTCAATGTGCTGTATTGATGTCTGGTATAAGTACTAAGTACACTGTTGATGACTATTAATCTGAAGATTCTGGACCGTCCAGTACATGGGTGTCCTCTTTGATGACCAATAATCCTGTTATCTCATCTATCATGTGGTTGGAAATTAGACTTCGTTCCACTTTCAAGTATTCTTTCAGACGTTTAAAGTTTGGTTACTGGAAATGAGTGAACACTGGTTTGAATTGATGGTCCTCTAGTTAAATGTTTGTAGTGCCCAGTCAATAATCATCATGCTTTCTTCTTCAGTTGCATCATAATTTATTAACATTGAAATTCTCTTTTTCTCTCTTTTATAGGATAACAAAGTTGTTTCTGTTTTTTGTCTTTGTTTTTTTTTTTTGGTATCATATTGATAGCTCATACATCAAGATTATTTTTTGTCAGCCTTGAAATATGGATTTCAACAGCTTTTCATTTCTTATTATACCGTTCTATCTTTATATGGAAAGCAATTTTATTGATAAAGTTACATGCTAGTCTTGCTCATGAGCTGTATGCAGAATATGGCATTGGGAAAGGATGCTCTGTCCAGGATTTGGTGTCTAAGATGGTGTCCAGGAGGGTCATCATATGGAATAAAATGCATATTTCATATTCAAAAAATGCATCACCCAACCATTCTATAGGCAACATGTCGGTACAAAACCTGAGCTTGATGTTGTGGTCAACCCGACCCTATCAAAATGTTAAATTAATTTGGAATCAGTTTAAACTTGGGTGGGACACAAGATCAATGTAGGGCATGGAAGAAGCAGGTAAGGTCTGATATATGATTCATATCTCAATCCGTCTGATGCCTCGTTTCTCATATCTAGAGGATCAACACCCGTTGGATGTGCCTCACATAAAATCTTCCTTACACATAATGTAGCATTATCAGTCGGTTTTTAATTGTTTGATCTCTGCATTATGTGTTGGAGCTAGAGCTGGCAATGGGTCGGGTTATGGTCAAGTCGGGAAGTATACAACCCTAGCCTTACACAAAATTAGAGTCAGCAATACCAAGTTCAAAAAAGAAAAGGTGGTTTGTGACTCTTTTCTCCATTCGGGTTTGATTGGAAAATGCTCAACGGTAATCGGGTTTAAACTAAATTGGAATTAGCCAACCGTAACCCCCTCCCAAGATTAAGTAGAGGGCAGATTTGGGTTGGTAGCTAAGCTTGTTGAGATGTGGGAAGAGAAGGGGAGGTTGAAGAGAGGAAATACATTTACAAAAGAGAGCAGAGTTGTGGGTGAGAAGTGATTTAGGCCTTGTTTGCATACACGTCCAGAACACACAAAGCTCTTTGGGGGACATTCCTGGGAGCCATTCTAGGTAGGGGTGGGCATGGGCTAGGCCGGGCTGAAACTGGCCCTCAAATTGGCCCAAAAAAGCCTGGCCTGAGCTGGGCTGACAAAGGCCCGAGTCCGGCCTGAGGCCTGAACTTTTATTGAGGGTCGGGCTTGGGCGAATTTTTACATACATAATATATTTGTATTATATATAATATATTAATTATTTTAAAATTATCAATAGTATATAGCTTAGTTGATAAAAATTGTTTTTTACA
>JAOXJP010226412.1:0-11495 GCA_025762735.1 Platanus orientalis | reverse complement strand
CAAAAACCTCCAAAAAGTGAATTGATTCCACCCCCCGAGTGTCCCATCAGGGGGCGTGGCACATACGATTTCATCCCTATATGTAAAGGGATTCGACCTTCAGTCTTTCATAGGGATGTCACCCTAGCTCAGGAGCCTTTGCTTGGAAATGGAATCATATTGAAGCTGGTCCTCTATTTACAATAAATGTAAAAAAAAAAAAACAAAAAAAGAGTGACTATCTATCTATTCTATCTATTTATGAGGGATATGACCTTATCGTTCCCCATCTCCTTTACTTGATACATACACACCAGTCTTTTATTATTTCCCCTCAAATATCCTCATATTTACTGACTACAATATTTCAAAATCAATTACATTAACTCTGTGCTTGGCTGTCATGAGAACAAAACCACTTCAGTATGGTTTGTTGTAATGATTCATTGTTGGGAATGGAGATTGATACAAGGAGCAAAGAAAAAGTCCCAGATCGATTTGGGGTTTTGTGCAAATCGGTCTAGAGCATTCAGGTAGCTCAAACTAGAAATCTAGAAAGTCGGGGATTGATCCGCACAAATGTGTGGATCTGGATTGGTTTGCAGTTTTGTACGAATCAGTCTAAAGCATGAAAAGTTTTTGAAACATCTTAAGAAAATCTTTGGGAGAGTGGGATAGTACTACAGGTTGATTTATAGGGCTATCAATTGGGCCAAGTTGAGCCGGGTAGGGATCAACCCAAGTCCAACTTGAAATACAAAACCTTAGCTTGAGCTTAGCTGAAGCTCCTTTGGCCGAGCCCGGCCCATTGTAATTATTTGAGCTTTGAGCTGAGTTCGGGCAACCTAAAATGGAGTGGAGACATATAAATACAAAAATGTTATGTTCTTGACCACTCAACCAAAACAATGTTTGTTGGTAAATGTTCTCAATCTATTTACTTTATTCTAATAAACAAACCTTTTTACATTTTCACTGTCCACATTGATAAAAGTTTTAGAGTTTTAATAACAATTTTTTCACCATCCAAATTAATCTAATGAAAAACATAAATAAAAAAATCATTTTTTCAAGCTTCGGGTCGGGTTTCATGTTTTATTCACTCCGGGCTGGGCTAGGCATTGGGCTAAAATAACTTGGGCTCGAGCCCAACCCAAGAATTAGTTCGCGTCTAATATTTGGGCCCGAGCCCGGCTTAACCCGAAACTCAATCTGCCTAGCTCGCCTAATTTTTGAGCCGGTCAAGTTAAGCTTCGGACTAGCCTAACCCAATTGACAACCCTATTGATTTATAAAGTCTATATAAGCTATTTAAGATCGTTTAGGGTTGTAAGAGGAAGTTTGTGATTAAGTGAAAAATGGTTTCTTTGGATTTTTCTTGTTGAAGGGTTGCTTCAAGGTGAGAGAACGGATTGTTCCTCATGTTGTGAGAGAAGAGGTTAGAAAAAGGGTTTTATCTCAGGATTTTAGGCTATGTTAGAGTGATAGAAAGGGTGAGCGAGAAAGCTTGTAATCTTCCATTATAATGAAGTTGTTTTTCGTGTAGTTCTGGGTTTTTTCTTTAGTTTTGAGGTTTTTCACATAAACTTTTATGTTGTGTTTTGTTATTTGTTTGCTTGTTTTTTCAAACTCGCATAAAGAGGGTTACGATCTTAACAAGTGGCATCAGAGTCAAGTTCCCTATTGAGAAGCAAAGAGGCGGTTCTAGATTTGTGGTTGGTGGTTTGGTTAAAAGACGATGTTTGCAATTTGGAAGAGTTCTTGATTCAAGTGGGAGTAGGGGGAGCAATAGAAGAAGAATCCATAAGGTTTGGTGTTTAAAAGTTTAATGGTGTGAATTTCGCATATTGGAAGATGTAGATACATGACTATCCCTATCAGAAAAATTACTATCAACCTTTTGGAGGAAAAGTGAGGAAGCCTGCGACGATGTCAGACACTGATTAAGATGTGCTTGACAGAAGAGCTCTAGGTATGATTCATATCTATTTATCGTCGTTGGTTGCTTTTAATATTTTTAAAGAGAAAACCATGGAAGATCTCATGGCTACCTTATCTTGGATGTATGAGAAACCATTGGCATCCAACAAGGTGTTTCTAATGAAGAAGTTGTTCAACATGAAGATGGGTGAAGGCAGATGTGTGGCTAAGCATCTGAACAAGTTTAACATGATTACCTGTCAGTTATCTTCATTAAGCATCAACTTCAAGGATGAAGTTAGGGCATTGATGTTGTTGTCTTCTTTACCAGAGAGTTAGGATGGTTTGGTGATGGCCTTATGTAATTCTTAGGTTCGGACACACTTAAGTTTGATGATGTGCTAAGTGTTATACTCAATGAAGATGTTCAAAGGAAATCTTCGAGGAATTCATTAGTGAGTGAGAGTCCTTTGAATGTGGAAGGAAGATGAAGGTCTTCGGTGAAAGAATTTGAGAGTAGTTGTCCAAGTTCTTAGGAAAATGCAGGATGTAATGTTTCCATTGCAAGGAATTTCACCACATAAAGAGGGATTGTTTGGAATGTGCTAACAGGAACAAAGATGATAGTCCTAGTGGTGGTGTTGCAATGGACAAAAGGAAGAGGAACATGAGGAATATCTTGGAGATGCATTCACAGTCTCTAAAGGTATATATATTATTTCTTAAGATGAGTGGAGATTAAAATCGGGTTGTCTTGTTCATATATGCTTTTGGAGAGAATATTTGGATTTGTTTCAGGAAGGGAAGACATGTTTTATTTCTCGTAGTGATGGGTCTAGATGTAACATCATGGGTGTTGAGACAGTGAAAATCAATATGTTTGATAGAGTGGTTAGTACTTTAGGTGGTGTGATGTATATCTCAAAGATGCAGTGGAATCTGATATCATTAGGCTGTTTGGACTCCAAAGGGCGCATGTATTCAGCTGCAAGTGGAGCCATAAAATTCACACGAGGCTGTTGGGTCCTGATGAAGGGAGAAATGTGTTAGGATGGAATGTATCATCTTAGTGGAAGTACACTAACAAGTGATATTTTGTTGATCTCAATGGATAATTGGAGATAGAGTATAAGGAATAATCAATGCTGGTGCAAGGTCTCTTTCATAGATGATGCAGAGAGAAGTGGTGTGAGCTTCTAGGTGGTGGATGATGGTGATGAAGTTCTTGTGATTAGGGAGAACGAATCAAGGTCCCTCCTTAGAGTTGACTAGCTAGGTTGACTGGGATAACTACACATATGGTTTGGCCATGATAAGTTGGATGGTGCAGGACCAAATTGACTTGATGGAGTGTATAACGTGTTTCTTGAAGGCCAATTGTTGTTTGTGGTATTTGCAGACATGATACATAGCCATTGTTTGCATTATTTGTAGACATGATATATAGTAAGTGGTATAAAGACTTAGAGGAGGTGCATTTCAAGTATATGACATAAGATTCACTAAGAAGAATAGGTACAAATGATTTTCCAAGGTGGATTCGAAAGAGAGAGCCAAAGGTGGAGGGTGGTGCACATGCCACAAGGTTGATATCTTAATAAACATGCGGGTGAAGATAAGATTTAACGGAAAGTCTTCAAGGGGTTGAGTTTAGAGCCAAGGTGAAGATTGTTGAGGGTGTCTTTATGTCCGTTTGGAAAGGTTAGAAGAGACCAAAGTTAGGGCATGAGTTGAAGATAAAGAGAGTTATAAGAAGGTCGCGAGAATAGAAGGTGTCTTGTCACACAGTTGTAGGAGAAAGTCACCATGGAAGACCATCGATCTCCAAGTGGGGGATTATTTGGAATGAAGATTGATACAAGGAGTAAGGAAAAAATCTCAAACCAATTCGGGGTTTTCTGTGAATCGGTCCAGGGCATTCGGACAGCTTAGACCAAAGTTCCAAAAAGTCGCGGAGAGGTCCATAGTTTTGTACGAATTGGTTTAGATCACAAAAAGTTATTGAAACACTTTTAAAGTATATATAAGATCTCGTAGACTCATTTAGGGTTGTAAGAGGAGGTTTGTGACTAAGTAAAAAAGGGTTCCTCTTAGGTTTTCTTATTGAAAGGTTGCTTTAAGGTAAGCAAATGGTTTATTTCTTAAGTTGTGAGAGAAGAACTTAGAGAAAGGGTTTCATTTTAAGGTTTTGGGTTGTAATAGAGTGTGAGAGAGAAAACTTGTAATCTTCTATTATAGTAAAATTGTTTCTTGTGTGGCTCTGTATTTTTCTCCCACTTTTGGGCATTTCCACATAAATCTTCGTGTTGTGGCTCACCTTGGATTTGGTGAGACCACTAAAGTCACCCTAAGGTGAGATTGCCATTAGGGACCGACACATCAGTGCCGAAAAAGTGACTTAAACTTTTTAGGGGATGCTTTTCACTTTTTGGCGCTGATGTGTCAACCCTTGATGTTGGTCTCGGTCACCTTAGGGTGGCTTTAGTTGGTCCTAGCAAATCCTTAGGAGTTGTGGTTTCTTGTTTGTTTGTTTGTTTTTTCCGTTTTTATTATTGTATCCCAAGGAACTCGCATCAAGACGGTTACGATCCTAACATTCATTACATATGAGCCCAAATACAAATGGATTGATTTTCATTCATCACCAAAATATAAATGATGGTTAAAATTTTTATTAACCAATAATTGTAATTTTCAAATAAAGCCTTGAATTTGCATCCATTACTAAAATTACCATGGGTGATAATAGGTGAGGTGTTACCATAGTTTTGAGAACCGGACCGGATTGGATGGTTCAACCTGGTTTAACTAGAATCGGCATCCTAAATAATTCTATAAAAGCTTAAAACCATGATCTGTCAAAAACCACGTATGACCAGAACAATCGTTCAAACCAATGAAAACCAACCGGTTTTTTACGAACTCAATTATAGTAAAACCAATAGATTTTTATTCAACTTAACATCCATGCATGGTCTTGTACTATCTTGATGGATGAGAATTGAGGATCCTCTCATATGCTATTGCTGCCGCTGCTGGTGCTATTACTTTTTTATTATATTATATGGGATCATAACCCATCTATCCTCTATACTCAACTTTGTATTGGTATGATTCTCTTCTCATTCCAATATAGTATTTACAATTAAGAACCCTAAATGGTTTGAATTCTTTTATATCCTGTGCACAAGGGCTATAATCCTGACCGCAAGCCGCAGTTTACCTTATAAATTCTTGAGGTAAGTAATTCCAACCCAAAGGATTTTGACTTGAGGAGGACAATTCTAACTATCCTTCTCAGGAGGAGGACTTGCCACCACGTATGAATGCTGATAACCATGTGACAGTGCTCATAAGACTGGCCATTATAAGGGCTTTTTTTTTATCCAATGGTTTGTTTAGGCCAAAAAATGAGGAGAGGAAAAAAAAAAAAAAAAAAACACTGCCACGTTGATTCATAAATAAATGAACGGCACGTTTGTAATTGTGGAAGAAAATCTATGATAAGGCAAAGAAGGAATTTCCTACTGAGGTTTAAATAATGATTTTGGGTGGCAAAGGAATGGTCACTAAACCCTTTGGCGTGAAATCATCTACGCCACTCCCCCTGATGGAACAGGCTGATATCATCTGCGACAACCTCTGATGGGACACTAGGGGGGAATCAATTCACTTTTTGGAGATCTTTGATGGGACACTAGGGGGAATAAAAGATCTCCAAAAAGTGAATTGATTCCCCCGAGTGTCCCATAGGGGGGTGGCGTAGGTCCAATGTCCAATGTATACCCATTTATCACCCCAAGACCAAATCGAATTCAGACAAATTACTATATTTTATATTTTATTTTTCTACAGTTTTTATTTCTCTAGTTTCTTCCTCTTTCTATGTCCGTCTTATTAGGAAATTTGACTTCCCACACTGCCTTTTATTTTGGATGGATACTCCCCATACTGACTTAAAGCTGATGACTGATGAAAAGCACTTGACCATGGTTAGATCAGTCTGAGCCCAATCTATTTTGCTTACGTGGGAGAGACTTTTGAAAACGTTTGGACATCGAAGGATATAGGACTCCAATTTAACAAAAAATGAGAAGAACGATGCAGAGATACATTTTTCATGATTATATAAAATTTTGGAAAAACATTTTAGGCAATCTAAAACATTTCTTCTTTGAATCATATCCTGCATAGAGATGCCGAGAAGTTCCACTAAGCCCAAATCAACATGTGACACTGCAGCAGGCAAAAACAATACTTTAGTAAATACATTGGTATTAATCCTCTATGTATTCCTTAAAACTCCCTCCTCTAATGTTGACTTACCACCATGCATCTTTTTAAATATTGTTTTTCATGATTATTGGAGCTGGTAGGAACTATCTTCATTTGAAATGAAGATGATTCTATTAAAGTGGAGGCTGTTGGAAAAATTTGGGAATCACATGGAATGTCTCTGCTCGAAGGCGCAGTTTAGAGGTTGCTTTCTTCAAGACATTAATTGTTCTTTCTCGGTGCAACAGGGTTCAGACGATCAAGTCTCTAAAATATAATTGAACCACAATTTCTTCTTGTACCTTGTTTGTACTTGTAGTATACATAATATACAACTAACACCACTTCCACATAATGCTTAGAAAATATTTAAGAAAATAAGAATTTCCATACTATATTTTTGTTCACAAGATAATTCTCAAAACTCAATACAATACAAAAACCCATGATGAAACTACATCACAAAACACCCAACCATAACCAATGAAACGTTTTGATTCCTTGCAATGAATGTCACAAATAAAAGCTGTATTCGTTCAACATATAGAATTATATAAAATAAATGAAAAGGAATCTCATTTAATTACCAATATATAAAACATTTAAAATTTTAAGTTTTTTTTATAGATACAACGGTCCTCTATCAATTAAATATAATATTTGAATAGGTTATGAACCTGGCAACACATGTAACAATTAAACTAATAAAATAATATTAATTTATATTAAATGCTATCTATTGATCTTCTATGTCTTTAACAGTTTTATCTCATAATAAAATATTATTTTATATTTAATATAGTAGTTGCTTACAATAAATTAGATACTAAATTTATTACTTTGAAATTAAAGAAAATACGAACAGAGATTGAGACATCATATGCTTTTAAGTAATGATCAATTGGAGTTTAATTTTATTAAAACGTTAGGTTTCTTTCTCCTTATGTTTGGTGTTTTTCTTCTTTTTGTTTTTTGCTTCCTACACGCGGGGCCAATGTTGTTCCAATATCTAAGACACTCAACCCAAAGGTGAATGCGTTTCACAATCAATGAAAATTACAAATGAGAAAATAAATTTTGAAGATTTTGAATGAGAGTTGTGATAGAACCCAATTTTCGTTAAGAAGATTTAAAGCAAGCTAGATCTAAAATTGTAGTTAAGGGTAAAGGGGAAGCTTGTTTTACCATTTTCTTTATGGTGTTTTCAAAATTTTCAAGAAACTTGGTTTGAGTTTAGTCCCATAGGCTAGGAACATTTTGGTTTGCAAAATATAAGTAAACAACTCCACATCACCTTGTGTATTTTGAGAGAGCACTCTCTCTCTTGTTGGTTGCTATAGTGTAGCAAGGTTCATGGCATCTTGCATACACATATGTGCATGAGCATTGGTGTGGGTACGGCCAAGGGCAAGGGGTTGGGTGTCGGGGGTGCTTGAGGTACACTTTGCACTTCACACATGTGCATCAACACGAAGTCGCATTAGGGTTGTAATATGCATTTTTACGTCCTAAATGAGTTCTGTGGAAATGGGTTAGTTGTGATTAGATGGCCCAATCAGGATATGGTTCGTGACTAAACCAAGGGACAAGTGGTTCATGACTGGATTGGGTTAGTCAACAATTGACTTAATCCGACGACCGGACTGAGTTACTGACTCACCAAAGCCCACAACTGAATAGGGTTAGGTTGGCTGGTCTATGACTTACTGCCGTGTGACTGAGGCCCAATGAATGGCGAATGAACCAGGCCCACAACTGAATTGGGTCCGCGATTGAGTCAGTCGCTGATAGGTTGGGCCTAGTTGCAACGGTTTCGAAACATGTGGACCGCATGCTTCCATCCCAATTGTGGATAGGAAGCTTGATTAATGTCCACCAAAAATTGGACATGTGGCAGGGTGACTGAAATCCATTATAAAAGGCCCAAAAGATGGGTTTAATCCCATTTGGTGAAAGGCAAAGAAGGGAACAAGAAGGGGGAGCCTGAGAGGAAGAAAGAAGGAGAAGGAAGAGGAGAAGAAAAAAAGAAAGGCCGTGGGCCAAGGGGGCTTGCATAACCGGCAATTCTCTCTCTCTCTCTCTCTCTCTCTCTCTCTCTCTCTCTTTTTGCATTTGGACCTAGAGTCCATTTAGCACTTGGATTCGCTTCCCTCAAAGGAGGTGATAGCTTGAATCCATAGGGTTAAATATTCCAAGAAATCAGTGGTTTCTTGAGAACAACACTGAGTTAGAGGTCTTTGTCTTCGTGACTCGATTTTGACATATGGTGTTTACCTTCCTAAAGGGAAACTTTGCCAAAATTTTCATAAAATTTAGACAAGTTTTGTCACTTGTTTTGGGAACACCTGACCATAAAGGGAAATAAGTTTGTATGAGAGGTATCATGGTCACTTTAGGGAATGCACCTTGTTGAGAGACAGGACTTGGTCGGAGCTTGGTTATATCCCGGGGTTAGCTTGACACACGGTCCCTTGCACATAAAGTGGGAGGCATCAACTGAAGAAACATGATAACGACACCTCCATGCCTCAGATCAGTCTAGTAAAACTATATATGGCTTGATTCCCCAATAAGGGGGTATATAGGAAGCCTAAGGATGTGATGCCCAAATGCACAACCCTAACCTAAAGACCCTAAAATCCACCATATTATGTGAGTGCATTTAATGAACTTGGTAGCTCTTGCAGGTAATTTATGACATCCAAGATCAAGATAGGATCTAACATATAGTACTAGATTAATTCAATTTGGTGCGATGAGAGAGAGAGAGTTTAAGATTTGATCAAGCACCATGGTGAGTGAAGAAAAGGTAATTATTCAAAAATTTGTTGCTTCTAAATCAATATTTTTTATGTATAAAATTGTGATGGAGAAGTTAATATTCATTGATCAAGTCTTTGAAACATAATGGTTGTTCTTATTTCCATATATAAAACTCATAGGACGTGGTTGTTGGAATGCCAAAAAGTGGAGTCAAGACCCTCTAATTCTGTTAAACTATTCTTATGCTCTACATGTGTCTATAGTGCAGTACATAGACTAAAAGAATTCAAATTTGAGTTAGTGGTTTTAACTTTTTTCTATGTGTCACACTATAGATGCACACAGTACATTTAGGATAGTTTAACAACAATACGGATCCTATATACAAACAGTGGCATGCCGAAAATTTTAGAAAGTGAAGTAAAAAAACCACTATATTCTTGCAAAAGATTAAAAGAGCTTGTAAGTGTATTGGAGAATTGGTTTCCCTAAGTGAAGTGCGAATGAAGCAACCATGAAGGTTAGTCCTGAATAGCAACAGAATAACAAATAGATGATCCTATTGACAAAATTTTGAAAATTCAATTTCGTAGAATATAAAAGTGATATTTCAAATGTTAGTGCAAGAGTTGTAAATTTCATGAACAGTAAAATACATGTATTGTAAAAGACTAGGATATGTGTGGAGTCATGTCAGAGTCTAGGAGGTCCTTGGGTCCAAGTTTTATGAAGATCAACCTTAAGCACCAAAGAAGACCTCAAAGAAATCAAACCAGGAACTTGCAAATCATTCTGAAGAGCTCATACTTCATTTTGAGCTCCAAAAAAGTAAATCAGGTAAAGTAGCATAGCCACAATGAACCAAAGGTCTAAAAAAAGGGGTTTAGAAGGTCTACAGACCTTCCCATACCTTGGAAGGGCAATCCTAAGGCTTATGCAGCCTTTTCAAGTGATTTGGAGGCTTTGGTAGAGAGCTAGGATCGATCAAAACCTCATAGTTTGATTCAAATGGTTTGGATTAATCCAAACTTATTTGGATGGATCCAGGATCGAACCAGAGACTCTCGGGTGATTTTTACTAAGAAATTCAGCATTTTGATCGATTCAAAGTCGCGCAGATGTGTCTAACGGTCACTAAAATTCAAATTTGGGCCTATATCAATGGCCATGATCATTTGACCGTTAGGGTTTGACCTTATCCAATGGACATAACATATTTTCATCCATTATAGATAGGGATGAGTGTCGAAGAGCTCCGTACTGGTCATGAATGCTCGCTAATGCTCTCTTACTTATTTTCAAGAAGATTCTTCAGAGATTTGGCTCCCTGATCTATTGAAAATCTCTCCTTACACTTAGTTAGGAAAATCTACATCCATTTGACCAGTCCTTTCATCCTCTCTACATTGAAAATACAAATCATAAAGAGGAAGGCATTAAGGGTTTCCCAAGTAGCAATCCCTGTAAAGAAGAAGTGTGAGCTCTATAGTCACATCTTGTTCAAGGAGAACAAACCCTAACTTGTGTGAAAAGAAACACCAACCTTCAAATAGGTAAAACTTGTCTTTAAATTCTCATTTATATTTGTGAGACAGCTCCCGCCAAAGACACCGGGAGATTAGACCACTACTGCCGGAGACACTAGTAATATAAACCTTGGCACTTCCGCCAGAGACATTGGAAGTGTAGACCACTCTCGCTGGAGAACCGGGAGCATAAACCACTCCTGCCGGAGACACTGGGAACGTAGACCACACTTGTCGGAGACACCGAGTGTTGGACAACTTGCATTGCAAGTAGTTAAGCCTTTACTTAATTTTAGCATTAATTGTAATGATTCAATCTTAATAAAATTATATAGCTCAGTTGTGAGCTTTTGAGAGTGGACATAGGCCGATGTGCCGAACCACTATTCATCTTACGTATTGTGTGTATGATTATGATTGGCCTTGTTCATTGCATCTTTTTTTATTAAGCATTGCAAAAATTGAAATACTTCGTACACAACACATTTGAGCACTTTCACACGTGAGCATAAAATGGGTGATCAAGCAACAATAGGGAGTTTATCAACTCTGCTCCCACTCTGCTATAGGTGACACTATAGTGTATAATGGAGCTTCGTGGTCCATGATAAATTCATAGCTATAATTAAGTTACAAATCAAAAGAAGTTCGTTACACATCTAGACCATTCAATAAGCGGGTTGAATAACATTTAAAAAGAACCAAGAAAGTTAAATTATCCTATTCACCCCCTCTAAGATCTTTTTAGACTTTCATTAAATGCCAAGACAAAAGTACATGAACCCAAAAAGTAAAATTTCAATAAGAGAATTCAGATCCAAAATTGGTTGAAGTAATTTATCTTTTATTCATATATATTAGATTTAATTGATTTGGATTCCAATACGGATTTGGTCCACCCATCTAAAAATGGACAACTCTAGATCCCTTCATAAATCATTTTATAATATATAACAACAACAACAAACAACCTTATCCCAACTATTTGGGGTCGGCTACACGAATCCTGTTCCGCCATTTCGCTCTATTTAG
>JAOXJP010226411.1:0-11496 GCA_025762735.1 Platanus orientalis | reverse complement strand
GGCTCCCGCCACTGCAGGGTCTGGGGGGGATCAGATGTACACAGCCTTACAAGCAGAGAGGCTGTTTCCATGACTCGAACCCGTGACACCCAAGTCGCAATGGAGCAACCTTACCGATGTGAGAAGCAATTCGAAAACAATAAGTGGGATGTGAGGTTCAATAAATCATTGGGAAACGAGAAGTAAGAAAGATCAATCAGGGAAATGATTGGGGAAGCAAGCAAATTGCAATTTGGAAGCGATTTCAAAACTTTTAGAAAAATATTATGAAATGAGTTGGAAATGAAATTGAAATAATAGGTTGATAGTGATACTAATAAGTAAATAACAATAAATCTACAACTAAAAAGTACAACTACATTAAGTGATTACTATTAGAATGTAAATAACTGTAAGTTACAATCAATAAGAACAACTACAATACTACAAAGTGAATTAAGTCAATAAATACTAAACAAACCTAGAAGCTATACTATGCAAGTAACAAATAATTATGAATCAATATACAAGTAATCACAAAAATCTATATGAAATCTCATTTATTTTGCTACAAGATCAATACTATATCTCAAAATGTTTTATTCAATGCCAATAGTGATGCAGCACAATGGAGAAAAATACCAAAATTGATGTGGGATAATCCAATGCCCTCAAATAATGGTTAGATTTAAAGTGCGGAAGCAAAATAACTCAATATTTGAATTTTAAACACTTTGAGTAGCCACAAAATAAGAGAAAACAGATAATAAAATCACATAATAGAGTTTAGAAGAATATAGAATGAAAATAAGGAAAAATATTCAAAAAGGGTATTTTTGTAATTTTGGACAAAAGCCTACAAATTATCAAAATGCCCCTCTGGTGGGTCAGAAAATTCCGAAATTTTCCAGGTTTCCCTGCGCTTCTCCAAAGTTGGGGAAGCCGAATTGAAATTAGCTTCCCCAACGAGCTTCCCAGGAAGCGAGCTTTGCACCTTAGGGCAAGCTTCCCTGCAACTATGAGCCGTGGGCTCCCTAGGTACTACCTCTTATTCTTATCCTTCTTTTATTCTCTACTTCTTTCATCTACTACATCTTATATCTTTTTTATTCTAATCTCCTCTCTCTTATCTTTAATCTGTTCTTCTTCTTTTTGCTACCTCTTATCCTTCATACATCATTATTAGCAAAGTTTAGTTGCTTGAAATCAGGTTACAAGAACTACAAAAGCACCATTACATTTGGGATTTTTGAACTGTGTAAACTAGACAAGTCACACATCAAAATATGGATTTTCCTTCACTTTCTGGTAAGGTTTTCTTATGGCTATAAATTGGGCTAGGCTAGCCTGAAAACCGATATGTTTGGCCTGATAAAGTGATGGGCTAAGCTGAGTTCGGGTTCATATATTAAACTTGAAATGATAATCGGGCCAAGTTCGGTCAAACTATATTTCTACTTGAAGCCTGGCCCGACCCAAATAGTAATAAGTATAAAAGACCAACCCAAACACACCATTGGATTAGTTTCTAATCCAACAGTGTAAAATATACCAAACTCAAAACCCTAATCTCTTTAACAAAACAACACTTTAGCACCACCTTTGGTCGCTAACTCACTTCCTCAACATTTTGCCATTTCTCTCTCTCTCTCTCTCTCTCTCAAATTCCTTTCTAAGTTTTATTTAATGCATATTATGTAGCAGATGCTTAGTGTTTTTTTTTTTTTTTTGTAGGCAATGGCCATGGAAGGAAAATGACATTGAGCGTCTACTACATAATAAAACGTAGAAAAGAATTTGGGAGAGAGAGGGCAAAATGTTGAGGAAGTGAGTTAGTGACCGGAGGTGGGGCTAGGGGTAGCGTTGATTTGTAATAGAAATTAGGATTTTGAGTTGGGTATATTTTACATTATTGGATTAGGATCTAATCCAATGGTGTGTGTTCAGTATAGTTTGGGCTGGTCTTTTATACTTATTACTATTTTGGGCCGGGCCAGGCTTCGGGCTGAAATATAGCTTGACCGAATTCGGCCTGATTATCATTTTAATTTTAATATAAGGACCCGAATTCAGTTCAACCCATCATTTTATCGGGCCAAACATATCGGGCTTTGGGCCAATTCAACCCGATTGACAGCCGTAAGATTACCAAAAAGTGAAGGAAAATACATCTATTGATGCCTGTGATTTGGCTGGTTTACACAGTTCAGAAATCCCAAAGGTAATGGTGCTTCAATAGTTCTTGCAATCTAATTTCAAGCAACTAGACTTTGCTAATGGTGATGTATGAAAGATAAGAGGCAGCAAGAAGAAGAAGAACATATTAGAGATAGGAGAGAGGAGATTATAATAAAAAAGATATAAAATGTAGGAGATGAAAGAAGTAGAGAATAAAAGAAGGATAAGAAGGAGATGTAGTACCTGGGGAGCCCACAACTACACCTTAGAAGAAAGGAGATAGAGGGATATCAACCCAAAACCACAAACATATTTTTTATTTTTAATTCATCATAAGTCTTTTTATTTTTATTTTTTCCAGTCGTATGATTCTTATAAATAGGCTTACAACTTTGCAAAATAAATAAAAACTCCTAAGAAACTAAAATAATTATTATCCTAATCTTTTCAATATAAAAAAACAACACTAAGTGTCTACTACATAATTTTTTAGATTAGTTTTATATTCTCTTTAAAAAAAAAAAAATACCCAACTCAAAACCCTAATCTCTTTAACAAAACGACAATACCCCTAGCCCCACCTCCAGCTGCTAACTCACTTCCTCAACATTTTGCTCTCTCTCTCTCTCTCTCTTTGAAAATCACCCCTTATTATTCTCCTTTTCTCTAGTTTCTTTTAGGGTTTTCTCTTCCATGTGTCCCCTTTCTAATCCCTAAAGTTTCTTTGAATTCCCCTTTGATCTAGCCTAGTTCTTGATCAATCTTTCTTTCTCTATTTTCTGGTTTATTGAATAAAGAATACAAGTCTGAATTTTTTTCTTCTTCATAATTTTCTATAGCTAGACTTGTCAGAATTAATTGAAATATGGTATATAGATTCTCTATAGACCTCAAAATTACCTTGTAAAGCAACAAATTTTTCTGACGCACAATCAGGGGTATTTTGGCCATTCCATAAATTCTGACGTATAATTCTAGAATTGCCTTTTTGAGGTTCTTCCCATCTTTTAAAGTTGTTTTTAGTATTCGTGGTGTCATATCTTGGGTATATCCTACGTCACATTGCCTCTCGATGCAATCCATCTTTATTGGACTCAAATACAAAATAAACCTCCCACCATGGAGAAGAGATCTAAAATTTTGGTTCCCTCGATTACCCTTCCCTTGAACTTGAATTGGTTGAGAGAGATGAACCACACAAGCAATGGAGAACATATGAAGGCTTTAAAATATTATTTTTGGGCACTAGAATGAAATTAATCCTTGACACATTTTGATAATATGTAGTGATATGTCATTATGTGCGACTATCCCCACTGTAGGAAGAAGGACAGAAAGATCAATCGATCAAGGCAGAATCTTAACTATGGTTATTGGGATGACTAAGTGATGTAGGACAGCCTAGGATTTAGTAAATCTAGGACTTAGCTATAAGGAATAGTAGTGTAGTTCTGACTTGATCAAATAAAATAGGGTTTATGGGGATTTAAGAAAATACTGAGTTTTATAAGGGATTTAAGGAGAAAATTGAGAAATCAAGGAATGAAAAAGTTTAATTGTTGAAAAAATGAAAGGGGGTAGTCACAGGGTATGGAAAAGGCTTTAGGATGGTTTTGCGATTGAAATAATTAAGGAAAGGTGTGGTTGAGATGACATTGGTAATCGGTTATGAAGAAGTAAGTAGATTAATAAAAGAAGAAGGTAGAAGATCAAGAGAGATGAAGATGATAGAAGATCAAGAAATAAGAAAAAGAATTGTAGAGAATAGAGGGAAATCTTACCTAGGATTACCTAAGATTTCACATGGCTGAAGATTTCAACCAAAATAATTTTTATTTATTAGTAAGCTTTAAATTCTCTGTATTATACCATTTTCTTTCCTTCACATTAATAGACAACTCTATTACTAATCCTAGACCAACTTTTACCTCCAAAAAATTACCAAAAGAGATTCCTGACTAAAATAAAACTTTGAAAAACACAATTCCTATCATATTCTGATACCCTACCATTATTTTGGTCACAACTCAAAAATTCACATTGGATTTGTAAGATCTAATTGAATAACTTTTCAAATGACAACAAAATAAAGCCAAATTGGTAAGTTTTGATTCCCCAAAATAAGGTCCAAAGAAAAGTAGCTGAAATAAAAGTTTCACTTTTCTAAAAATTTAATAAAGCTTATTCTACAACAACAACAAAGTCTAACCAGAAGGACCGGAACAAAAAAATGAAAGACAGATTCCCCACTATTATAGGATAGCATGAATATATTTATAAGGTAAATTCCTTTCCTCCTTAGTAGCTGGTTTTTGTTCGGCTTTCTAGTCAACCATCTCGCCTAAGATGCATATCTAAAAGTGGTGGATCATTATCCTTAGTTCCTTACTCATTACCATTAGTTAGCTCAAGGGTTCTGACCGCAACTTCCGATCAAAATGGTTCAAGAATGTCTCAAGGGAGATGCCGGAACTTCAAGTTAGCGGAATGAGAGACCGCAACTTCTGGTTACTTTGGGGAACATCTTCGTGGGTGAGAGAGAATCCCAAGAGGGAGCACAAGTCCTTCAAAGATAACAATGTTAAAAAATATCATTTTGCCAGATTCCCAAGGATTTAGGTTGGTGGATAGAAGAGGAACGAAGGTGATTACCTTCCGAAAAGGGGAGCTGGAGGATTGACTGAACCGGTTGAAGACATGTTTGGTGGGTAGGGTGGAGGGGGATAACCCTAATGCTTTTGCGCTACGTGAATGGGGAAAGAAAGCATGGAGGATTGGTGGGGAGCTCTAGGTTTAAAGGCTTCCCAAGAGTTTATTCCTATTCCATTTCACATTTGAGGTTGATACCGTTAGGGTGTTACGAGAAGGGAAACATAGTTGGAATGGGGGAAAAAGTTTGTTGGATGTATGGCATCTGATAGCCGAGTGCCGGTGGAACGAAAAGGGTGAGGAGTTAAGGGTGGTGGTATGTGGGCTTCCGGTGCATCTATGGGGCAAGAAAACCTTCGAGATGATCGGAGAGCTATGCGGAGGGATTATTGAATTTGAGACTCATGACCCAGGGTCCATGGAATGGGTTATGCTATGGTGATTGGGATCCAGGCTTGCGGAGAGCCCCTAATGATTGGGAGTTAGAAGAGTTAGTGAGTTTGTTGGGTGTTCTAGGCATGTTCTATCTGGTTTCGGAGGTCATTGACGAGTGGTGTTGGGTTCTTAACAAAAAAGGATGTTTTACAGCTAAATCATTATATGTAAGACTCTCTAACATCACTGAAATTTTGGTCCCTCAAAAGCATTTGGAAGGTGGAGATTCCCTCTAAAGGATCTTTCTTCATTTGGAATTACTTTCTGGATAAAATTTTGACCCTCAATCATTTACGAAATAGAGGTTGGAATTTGGCGAATAGATGTGCCCTGTGTAGGGTGAAGGAGGAATCTGTGGACCATATTCTGATTCATTGTTCCATGGCTAAAGCAGCGTGGGCTTTTTTTCTAACTCATCTACAAATCCCTTGGATTTTTCCGATTTGTTTAATGAGTTTATTTCAGGATGGAGGATGTACGGCTTGGATAGACTTCCTTTTTTAATCTGGTGTACTTTACCAGGGGCAATCTGTTGGGGGTTATGGAAGGAAAGGAATGGCAGGATGTTTGAGGACAAGCATAGATCGGAAATGACACTTGTCTCTTTTATCTACAATACCCTCATTGAATGGATTTCAGTGTGTCCTGACTTTGAGGAAGATGGGTGGCATACCATTTGGAATGAGGACCTGTAACCAATGATGGTTTCGTGGCAGATTTGATGTTTCTACCTTTATCTCTTTTATCTTGTTTGTTGCTTTTCCTTTCTTCTTGCATCACCTTCCCGGTGATCTTTATCTTTTCTTTGTTATTTTCTTTTGAGATTCAATAAAATCACTTGTTTACCGCTAAAAAAAAGAAGAAAAGACTAGAGCTGGCTCTGGAAGCTGTGTGGGTGGAGGATGGCATGTTGGTCTACAAAGTTCAACTTTGGAAGCAGGTTCTGCCTCAAGCTTTTTCGGTAGCAATGATGGAGAGTGAATTGTATCCTTGGAGGAGGAAGGGATGGAACCGGAGGGGGAGGGGAAAGGTGGGAACATAGGAGGTGTTCAAATTTTGAATCGTATGGAAGGGTGTTAGATGGAGGTCACAAGCGAAGGCATGAAGCTTGCTTGAAGGAAGGGAGAAGACGACAACCCAACTAGATGAACAGGGCACTAGAATTAAAAGGAGTGGACTAAACTTCTAATAATTGGCTGGATCGGAAAAAGGGGGGATGCTTATGAAAGGGGTGGCACGGACATGCGAAATGAAGTGAGAATCCGACTCGGTAGACCTGAAATTGCGGTCCATGGAATCAAAGTCGTCGTTATAGACTAGGCCCTCGTGACCGTTCTCTAATATAGTATCCCAGGTCTAGGCCCAGACCTAGGCCTAATCATGGCTAGGGGGCCCATTTCCTATCGAGACATAATACAAAAAGGGCTTCGAAGCCCTTGGTGAGGGATGCCAAGGAATTTTCGACTCGGGGGGACCTGGAGCTTCGAGGAGGCAACGAAGGTCATCAGGCAGTGACTGGGAGGCAGTCTCGTGGCCGACAGGTTCAACGATAGTGGAGGAAGAAGGAAGGAACACAGGAAAGTGAAATCCTAGCTCGGAAGGTCTTACAGACAAAGGCTCAGAGGGGCATAATGATTCGGGAGGATGGGGGAAGCAATAGTAAAGGTAAGCCTTTGATTTATGCAGGCAAAGGGAAGGCGAGTATGCAGGTGATGCCAAAATCGAGTGAGAAGGAAGACGACTTCAATTGGAGGGAAGGTGAAATCGTTGAGGTAGGGTGGTCGAATATGGAGGTTGAGGGGTAGGGAGGCGAGTGCAGCAAAGTCTGATTGTATGCGGGTTCACTTGAGAAAGGAAATGTCTGTATGGAGGTTAGAAAGAACACTAAGGCGTTTGGCAATGAGCAATATGGGGGGCTAGGGGTGACAGGAAGGAGACAGGAGGACTGTATTGCGGAAAATTTTCATGGAGTTTGAGGGAGGCTGCAATAGTGTGAGGGAACTTGATGAGGACGAGATAATTAATGAAGTTGATCCTTTATTGATGCTCCCTCCCCCTTATCACTTTGATTGGGTGCTTAAAAAGGTGGTTAAAGTAAAACGCAGATTGGGATATTCATTCAAAGATATGAAACAACGTGTTGAAAATTTTTTTTTGGGAGATTGAATGTAAGAGTTGATGTCTGAAAAGATCGAAGGCTATGAGCTGCAATTTGGCAGGGGGAAGGCGGAACAATGAGTTAAAAAATTTGTAGTCAAACATTAACTATGATAGGGAGGAAAGGGGGAAAAACAGGAGAAGGGAGCGTAGTGGAGGTCGGCATTCTGATTCTTATGATGAAGATAAACATATGCTCTTGGAATATTAGGGGTGTGGGTAGGGAGGAGAAGAGGTGGGAGGTTAGAGGTTTGTTGAAGAGGTGGAAAGTGAACCTGTTTACTCTTTGGGAGATGAAGGCTCAGACTATTGATAGAAGAATGTCATTAGACTTGTGGAGTAGGAGGTTTGAGTTTGTTCATAAACCTGCGGATGGCTAGGCAAGGGGAATTTTGGTGGCTTGGAATTCCAATGTTTTGGAGGTTATTTTGTTATTAGGGACTATTCGGTGTCGGTCAAGTGCAAAAATAAGGAGGATGATTTGGCTTGGGCTTTTTCTGGCATTTATGGCCCGTGCAACCAGGTTGCTTTTGGGAGGATGCGGGAGGAGCTATGTAGAGTTCGATTTAGTTGGCAGGTTCCATGGTGTGCAAGGGGGGATTTTAATGCAGTTAGATTCCCGAAGGAGAGGTTGGGTGCCCGTAGAATGTCTCGCGAAATGCAAAGTTTCAATAGTTTTATTTAGGATCTTGGTTTGGTGGATTTTCCTCTTAGGGGAGCTACATTTACCTAGACAAATAACCAGAATAGGAGGGTGAGCAGCCGTTTGGATCGATTCTTGTTTATTGAAGAGTGGTTGGATCTTACACCGATGTTCATTCAAGAGGCCCTTCCTAGTTCAACTTCTTATCATATCCCGATTATTCTCCAGCCTTTCTTTATGCTGCCATTTTGGTTTGAGCTTATGTGGTTGGAAGTTTCGGGTTTTGTTGACAAGGTGAAGAGGTGGTGGGAAAAGTGTGTGGTGGAAGGATCGACTTGTTTTAGGTTAGCCCAGAAGTTAAAGTTTTTTAAGGAGAAAATCTCAAGGTGGAAAAAAAAAAATTTAGGGGAATTGAATCCAAAAAAATCAAATGTTTACAAAAGATTGAATCTTTGAAGACGAGAGAAATGGAGGGTGGTTTAGAGGAGAAGAGTGATATGATGATTGTTGAGTAGGATTATCAAATGATCCTCAGAATGGAGGAGATTTCTTGGAGGTAGAAATCCAGGGTATTGTGGCTCAAGGAGGGAGACCGGAATACTAAATATTTCCACAAGACGGCTGGCTGGAGAGGGTCTGATAATTCAATGAATAGGCTTAAAGTAAGAGAGTGGGTGTATGACCAAGAGTAGATTCAGGATGCCGCAGAGCATTATTATACTAATTTGAATATTTATCTTATCCCAGTTTGGCCAGTTTTAGAGGGGGTTGCTTTTGAGCGCATAAGCAAAGACTAGTGTAGGTGGATGGAGAGGCCCTTGACCAGGGAAGAGGTCTTGTTAGCCCTAAACAGAATGGAGGAGGACAAGGCACCGGGTCTTGATGGGTTCCTGACCAAGTTCCTTAAAGCGTGTTGGGAGGTGGTGGGAAAAGATGTATTGGAATTATTCTCAGAGTTCCATTCCAAGGATTAATGGTTTTAAAGTTTGAGCACGACATTCATCTCACTTATCCTAAAGAAGAAAGAGGCGACGAAACTTAAGATTTTAGGCCTATTAGTCTGATGGGGTGGTGCATTTATAAATTGTTGGCCAAGACTTTAACCATTTACCTCAAGTCTGCCTTAGTGGACGTTATTTTTGAGTCACAACATTCGTTTCTTCCTGGAAGACAAATGACGGATTCTTCGCCATTGGCAAATGAAAATATTGATGTTATGGTAAAAGCTAGATGGGAGGGGGTGATTTGTAAGGTGGATATGGAGAAAGCGTATGATCATGTTAATTAGGGTTATGTTGATTGGGTTTTGAACCGAATGGGTTTTGGGGTTAAATAGAGGAATTGGATGAAGATTTGCATATTGTCTTCGTCTTTTTTGATCTTGGTGAACGGCTCCCCTAAAGGTTTTTTCAAAGGAAGTTGTTGCCTTAGACAATGCCATCTGTTATCTTCTTATTTGTTCATTATGGTTGCAGACCTCTTGGGTTAAATGGTGGCCAAGGCGGAATTAGTGGGTCTTGTTCAAGGGTTTCCTCTTAGGGGAGGTGTGATGGCGCCTTCTATCCATTTTGTGGATAACTCTCTTTTCATGGGAAAAGCGGATTTGGAAAGTTTGCAAAATTTGAAATGTATGCTGGTGATTATGGAGTCGACAACAAGCTTAAAAGTGAATTGGAGTAAACCACTTTAAGCCTAGTGGGATGTATCTCCAATGTAGAGTCTTGCAGCAATGCTTGATTGTGATGTGGAGCCTCTGCCGATTATAGATCTTGGTCTTCCTCTAGGGGCGAAATCATCCTCTTTGGTTATTTGGAATCTAGTCATTAAGAGATTGAGTAGAAAGCTTTCTGGTTGGAAAGGTCAGCGTCTCTCAAAAGGAGGGAAATTGGTCTTGCTAAAAAATGTTCTTGCTAGCATGCCCATCTACTTCTTATCGTTGTTTCAGGCTCCAAAGTTGGTTGCAAACCAAATAGAGAGATTCATGAGGGACTTTCTGTGGGAATCCTCCATGGAGAAGAGGAAGATTCATTGGGTTGGTTGGAAGGATGTTTACAAGCCTGTGTCGCATGGTGGTCTGGGTCTACAACCTTTGCAGATTACCAATAGAGCATTGCTTAATAAATGGTTGTCGAGGTTCGGTGTGGAGAGGGATTTTATATGGAGACGATTTGTGGTAGCTAAGTATGGGGAGATTATGCATCGGTGGGCAAGTGGTTCTCTGGAGGGGGCTAAGGGGTGCGGGGTTTGGATGAATATTTATAAATGAGAGGAAAGCTTTCTATGGGGCTAGTCAGGTTCAAAATTAACAATGGCGAGCGAGTCCACTTTTGGCATGATCCTTGGTGTGATGGGGGGTCGTTGGCTAGTATTTTTCCATCCTGTTACAACCTTGCAGAATGCAAATGGGAGACGGCGAAAGATCATATGATTAGATCCAAGGTTTTTTGTTCCTGGAATATTCAACCAAGAAGAATCCTAAATGATTGGGAGATAGAGGAAATGGGGAGGTTATTGGTGTTGTTGGATCGCTATTGTCTTGGGGAGATGGATATGTCGGACGAGATGATTTGGAGTGGGGGAAAAAGAGAAGGAATCTATGTGCAAGGCGCTTAGCCCATCTATTCGGGCCTCTTTCCTTGGTGAGTGTGTTTGGAATTCTTATATCCAGACCAAAGCCTCATTTCTTTTGTGGGAGTTGTGGTGGAATAGGATCCCAACGATTGACAATCTGACTATGAGAGGATTGGTTCTCCCTAATTGGTGTTGCTTGTGCAAGGCTGATGCGGAATTAGCTGATCATACTTTTTTGTATTGTGCATGGACTACGTCGTTTTGGAATTATTTCATTGGGAAATTTGGGGTCTATTGGGTTCAGTCGTAGTTGATTAGAGCTCTTCTCTCATGTTGGCTGAAGCAAGTCCTTGTTGCTGAGAGGAGTATTTGCAGGGAGGTGTGGCTGCTGGTGTCGGCTGCAATATGTGGGGCTATTTGGGAGGAGCTTAATTGGAGAACCTTTGACGATGTTGCTAGGGAGCTTCACAAAATTCTTGATGATATTCTTGCAAGAATTTATGGTTGGTTATTCCTAGCGCAATCAACGGAGGCCCCTCCATTCAGAGCTTGGATCTTCGACTGAGAATTTTTCTAGTTATAGGCCTTTGTTAGTCTGCTAGTTGGTTTTCATTTTTTTGAGCATTTCTCATGTTGTGCTGTTTTCTTTCTCTTTTTAAATAAATTACCTTATTTACCTCAAAAAAAAAAAAAAAAAAAAAAAATCCAGACTACTCTAATAAAACTTGTTCCACTTTAAAATAAATAAACCTGCAAACTGACATAGGAAATTAAGCCAGATTAACCTAAAACTAACAAAATAAAAAACCATTGCCAAACATAATTTAAATCCTTATTATTGAAAATAATCCTATAACTTCAATCTGGATACTTCTTTGCACTAC
>JAOXJP010226410.1:0-11496 GCA_025762735.1 Platanus orientalis | reverse complement strand
AAGTTTCTCATAAGCACAACATTAGGCATAATTTTCAAATGTTTCTCATAATCTCTCTCTCTCTCTCTCTCTCTCTCTCTCTCTCTCTCTCTCTTTTTCTCCCCCCCCCCCTTAGGGTTATATCTTCCTCTTACGAGTACTAGTTTAAACTTCCCAATTTCCATCCCCTTTTCGACATGAATTGACAAAGGGACTAATGGACTCCCCCTGAATTCATTCAATTAGTGCATAGATAAAGTATTACTAAGCATGCAAAGCACAGAGAAATGCGCATTCATATGAGAAATATACCAATTTACCATAGTAGTCATACATATAACCAATTTAGCACAAAATTTCTAGAAAGATGTATATCTCCTCCTTTGGATAATATCTCTCTTCCTTAGTGTAGTGATAAATTAGTACGATATACCAATCTAATATCTCCCCCTAAAACCATGCAAGATAGTATACAAATAAATATTATTGTCAAGCATTAAAGCATACAAATCAATACATCCACATAAATGAAATATTTCAAAACGCATGCAATGGATCAAAAACAAGGTTTTTCATTCAACATGTAATTGAATACATTGTAATGATCTCTATGATGTGCTAATACATGTCCAAAAGAAAGAAAAGAATATATCAAAACCTAATTAGTCAGACAAGGCATTGAGGATTACATGTCTTCACCCAAACTTTTTTTTGAAGAACAATCTTCTTCTCTTCAATTTCCCTTTTCTTTTTCAAATTCAAGAGTTCAATTTTATTGAACAATGTCTTTTCCTCAATTTTACTTTCTTATTCTTTTCTCCTAAGCAGTTGAGATTGTTTCCAATCATTCAATCTCTTCTTATACTCAATTGTCATGTGCCCTTTGAGTCCACAATAAAAGCATATAACTATATAAGCTTTGGAATTTAAGGATTGAAATTTTGGTATATCAAGGACAACCTTGACTTTTCCTTTTGATTGGAGCCTTACCTTTAATATAGGTAATCTTAGGGGTGTAAATGGATCAAATATACATGGATCCGGTATCCGATTCGGTAAAATATACATAGATCCAGTATCCAGTCCAATATTTGGTGGGGCATATAAAAAGGGAACTGTCTTTGGCTCTGTTTTAATTAGTGGATATTGTATCCAGTTCCGGATATCCGAGATGGATCACAGCTAAAAGGATGGGCTGTCTAGGGTTAAAACTATAAAAATAGTTTTCAAATGAAAAAAAATGGTTAAAACCGTAAAAACATATATGCAAATAAACATTTGCACCCTATTTTAAAGAGGCACCAAATTCATAAAACCATCACGTGTTAACCTATGGTGAGGGAACACTAATGGACAAACAAATTATATACCTATATAAAATTATATATGTTTATATTTAACCAGATACAGACCTTTACCAGATCGGATAAAGGTGGATCCTTATTCAGTCCGGTATAACCGGATATACTACTTAGCGAGTTAGATATATAAACAGACCGGATCTTTGTAGTTCTGGAATTGTTTATTCAGATTCAGAGTTGGACGTATACCGTATTTTTACCAGATAATTTGGAGCCCTAGGTAATCTTATGTCTAGCTAAACCCTTTCTCATAGAGATCTTGCTTGGATTTGAGAATCCTCCTCTATAACCAAGACCCATCACATTTCCCTTTTCTTTGTCGATGTGTAACATGTTTTCAAACTTCTTATAACTTTAGGTGATCAAATTAAGAGACTTCTTGGTTTGATATTCTAAGGTTTCTTACTTTCTAATTCTTAAATTTTCCTTAAGGCCATGTCTGTTTCATGGGATTTGCCAAGTTTTCCTAAGACAACCATCATTTTTTTCTAAGAAAGAGTCATTTCTTACCGTCTGATAAGGTGGGAAAACCACCAAGAAAATATCCATCATATTCCATATTTTCCATCTAGAAACTCCTTTGTCCCATTTATAATCATTTTTGCAATTTGACCATTTTTTATCGAAATTAGTAGCATTCCAGAGAGAAAACCTCAAAGGTCACTATAATGGTCATCTAGGCTCTTCGTGTTCTACTATCAAATGAAGAACTCCACATCATTGTCAACTATAAGTGCGATCAACAGTATTTGTGAAGTTTTTTCAGGTATTTTGTTCAAGTTTTATGCTATTAAATTTTTTGCGGGAGTGGGTTTATGTTGTAGCTCATCTTCTTCATGTTCTTTAACTCTAATGATCTTGATTTCACAGATTTTCCCAAACTTCTTTCTAAAAATTTTGGTATTTATAGTTGATTATGTTGAGACTAATCCCTTCTACCTCGTTTTCTCGATTTGTTTTGAGATTTGTGAAAATCTGTGAGGTTTGGATCTCTTCTGTTTAGTTTTTGTGATTTATTATGAGATTTGTGAAATTAATCCTCTTTGTTCACTCCTATCAGGGTTTCTAAACATGATTCTAATCTTCTTTTTTTCTTTTTGTTTCAATTGTTCCACTATCTTTATCTCTTCTTTGCTGTTCAGCTTCTATCAGGATGCCTCCCCCCCCCCATTTTTTTAACCTAGGCTCTGCAGAAACGGAAAGAATAGGAGAAAAATTATAAATGAGAAAAACAAGATAAGAAAATAAGTGGTAATTTATTTTATTTTATTCTTTCATTTGGTTTGATTGTCAATTGGCAATTTGAGAAGAATGAGGGATTTTTGAGTTGAGGTGCTTTGTAATGATTTGTCTAACTTGGTTCTTATACGTGAGTTCCAAAAGAAGTGGAGATCATAGACTATAGTAGCAAAAGCTTAGCCACTGAAACAACCAAGACATTGTTGAGAATTGAACTAGGCTTATTTTCTCTTTCACTTACTTTCCAACCTATTGTGGCATCATACGTGGTTGGAAAGAAAGTCATGCTTTCTTTCTAATCTAATTCCAATTAGATTCCAAGGTGGTTTCTGGCCAATTTTCTTTTTGAGCCAAATTGCATGAAACAAATGGAGCCTAGAAAATATGCATTTGACTTAACTATTGTCTTCTTCTCATCTATTTCTTAAGCTTAATTGAGCAACCAGTTCTGATACCAATCGAAATTTTCTCAACTTCTATCTCTTTTCTAATATGAATTACTTAACTCATCCAACTTAGGATCATATTTTAGATTCAACTTGAGGAACTATAATTGCAATGGATTTAACTACTTCAACAGACAAGTGTTGAAATACTTAAAATCATAAACAATGAAGGCACACACACACAACCACAAAGAGACACAATTTTTATAGTGATTCAGCAACCCTCCAGTCCCTACTCCACTCTCAAAAATCTCTTCCTCAAGTTTTGTTGATTTTTATTAATAGACAAACTATTACAAAAAAAAATCAACCAAAACTTAAATTCACTTAGAAGTTTAGCAAGTCCTAAATTACCTTGCAAGTGACATCGCACAATAGACATCCTTCGTGAGTGAACTGCATCCAATGACTCCGATAAATGCTCCCATGTCCAGTGATTCTAATGGACACTTTTGCTTTTAATCTGCATCTCATGATTCTGATGGATGCATCCTTATCCTTATCCAATAACTCTGATGGATATTTCAGCTTTTAATCTACACCTAGTGACTCTGATGGATGCACATGTGTCAAGTGACTCTGATAGAAACTTCCAGTAATGTAGATGAAAGATTTGTAGTAGTAGCTTGGACCGCCTTGTAGGTAGATGTTTCAATTTAGCACAATTCAATTCAGAGAACTAACTAATTTAACAATCACGTACACTCTTTTCGCTTTCCAATATGTATAACTTAGGAAGGGAAAGCTAGTTTTCATGACCTTAACTCAAATGTACTAGAGTATTGAGCTCAAAGATTATCTATATTGGTTGCCTCTCAGATTTAATAGATTTTCTAGTCAAGAACTGTCAAAAATTTAGCTTTTCCCTCATAGATCATCCTCAAGTCATTGGAAGAACCTTCTTCTTTTATAAAACACATATAAAAGATCCTTAACAGCTCTCCCAATGATAAAAAAAAAACTTTCATTGTGAATTCTGCTTTTAAAAGAATTTATGTGATCTATTCAGTTTGATCGATCAAGAATAATCAATCAATCAAACTTCGATCAATCGAGCAGGCTTCGGTCAATTGAATGGTTCTCAGCTAGAACCTTAATTTGTTTGATTGATCCAAGGCCTTTGGATGAATCAATCGAATGGTTTTCAGGTTTAAGAACCACTTTATTCGATTGATCAAGCTACTTTCGATTGATCAAACTTTTTGGCTCAATATATTTTAACTTTCTAAGCTCAACTTTGATCGATAACCAATAAGGTTACACCTAAGGTTCAAGGGAAAGTCTATATGATCCACCTAGAGTCATTGGTATTGGTCTTACTCACAAACACTTATCAGCCAACCTTTTACGTCATACTACATTAAAACATATGGTTGGCTCTTATGATACCCTGCTTTGGAGCTTAAGACTGTCTTTGAATCTTCACTTGTAGCTTTATTGTCTCTTACATTTATGATCCTT
Organism: Platanus orientalis; assembly: GCA_025762735.1. NCBI lineage: Eukaryota > Viridiplantae > Streptophyta > Magnoliopsida > Proteales > Platanaceae > Platanus > Platanus orientalis. The sequence goes on along the minus strand of JAOXJP010226410.1, from coordinate 7,010 downwards.
CCTTATCTGGTCTTTTGTAGTGTGCCTCTTAAACTTCTTTCCATATTTATACTTACATGACTTATGATTTATAATTACACTTTCATACATAAAAGACTACATACTTGGACTAACTACATACATGTACTTATTACAATGTGGAATGGAATTGACAACATACAAATACGTATTACACTTATGAAAGGGAGATTTTAGCTAAGGGTTTGGTATTATTATATAGATATATTATTCTATGTATCCGGTTGTTGGCACACAAAAATTTATGAAAACAAAGTTACCCTATTGCAAAGGACGAATAGTTTCTCACAAAGGAAGGCCAAAATCAAGACATCGCGAAGGAGATGGATGAATAGTGCATCATGAAGACACATGGCTCATGATAGAAGATAATTCATGATTGATCATATTCACATGAAGTAACAACATCGTGAAGAGAGCACTTCACGATATATGAACAGTGTTTCATGAAGGTAGGTGTATCGCAAGGAAAAATACCATAATCACAATTTTGCTAATCTAGGTAACACAAATCCCGAGGAATCACAAAGATTGTGGTTTTAGACTCTAAAAATACCTAGAAAAAGAACGGAAAGAGTCCTACTCATACAAGACTCACTAATCAATGCAGATCTCGAAATATGTACAAATTAATGCCAAATAAAAAACCTACTTCAAATAGAACTCTATCATGCTTGCAAAATCCCATATGTTAAGGGGATGAGATAGAGTAAAATTGGATTCTCACATGGTTTAGAAGTTGTACAAGCATGTAAAGTCTCTTCAATAACCAATCAAGCATTACCACTATTGATGTATGTCAATCCCATGGGAATTTGGATAGTGCTAGGAGTCTTGCAAGTGTCCTATGTGATCTCACAAATTCAACTCATGAAGCCAAGAAGGACCAAAGGCTCAAAGAAGAGCACAGAAAAGAGGCACACCATGGAAGGTATATCCCATGCATACATATCATTTTATATGTCTTAAAATGAACCTAGACATGGTTTAGGTCTTGTGAATACCCAAATCAAGATACCAAAGGACAGCCCAAAATTATAAAGTGTAGAAAATTACAGTTGAAACCGATTGTGAAATCCGCAATCGATTTTGATGAAATCAGTTGCAAAACTCGCAATTGGTTTCGATACTGATTTTGCATCTCAGACAAGCACTCCCGAGCTCCAAACCGATAAGCCCAAATCGGTTTCAATATGAGTTTTGGGAATTTTTCCAAAACCAAAATCGGTTGCGAAACCCCAAACCAATTTTGAACCTAATAGACATTCAAAATCGATTTGGAGCCCAAATTGGTTTCTAAACCCCCAATCGGTTTGGAGGGCATTTTTATAAAAAAAATTGTTACAAAATTTTAGGCCAAGAGTTCAAAATTGGAACCTCGTTTTTTCATATCCAAAGGCCCAAAATGCCTCTCCCTTTATCATATGCCTATCCTAAGGCCATGGATGCTCCTCCCTACAATGAAAGGGACTTTTTCCCTTTAGGGTAAAAAATCTCCAACACTCCAAGTTATTTTTGAGAGAGCTAGAAGGCATACTATTTTGAGAGCCCTCTTTATTGTGCAATCCTCAATTGCCTACAAATTATTGAGTTTTAATAGCTAGCATTCTACACTTCTCTCTCTCATTTCTTCTCTCCTATTAAGCATCACTTCTACTATTGAGGAGAGGTTGTGGTGAGCACTTTTTCAAGAGGAACTCACCTTTGGCTAAGCTTAAGGAACACTAGAGCCAAGTATTTGGAGTTTGTGGGTAACTAAGGCATACAAGTCCATCAAGGAGCATCCCACATTTGAGCAACATCAACCATATTGTGATAATATTTGCTTGTCTTTGCATTCATTTGCATGCATTTTAATTATTGTTATTGTTTTGCTTCCACCAGAGACACCGGAAGCTTGACTACTTTCGTCGGAGACACTGGAAGTAGTACACACTCATCAGAGACACCGAGTGTTGTTGTTTAGTTTTCCATTGAGCAAGTAGTTAGTTTTGTATATTGACCTAAGTTGTAATAGTACCTAAATAAAATATACCTAAGCTCGGTAGTGAGCTTTAGAATAGTAGACGTAGGCACAAGTATTGAACCACTATAAATCTTGTGTTGTGGTTGTGATTGTGTGATTGCTTATCTCTCCATCTTTATACTCTGTACTACTCTTGCTTAGCATATGTTTGATATTATTCTTGAGTAGTTACATTAAAGCACACACTCACTTAATTGAGCTAAGTGTAAAAGAAATTAATAACATCCACAAGGTAATTTTAAAAGGGATAAATTAATTGAGAAATCCTATTCACCCCCCCTCTAGGATTGCTTTAGTGACATTTCAGCCACATCATCAAGTCTCCTATACAGACAAGAAGTGCAATCTAGAAACAAGGTACCAAATATGCAACGAAATCTTACAAGGAATCAAGCTGCGAATATCTATATAAACCCTAAATTATATATGTTCAATAAGATTTTAACACACAAGTTCAAAATTCAAGCTTTGAAGCATTCAAATTTGGCACACAAGCTTTTCATTCATATTTGTAGCTCCCACATTTTGACATACTCCCACACATCTAGAGCTCTCTCTTTCTTACTCTCTCATGGTTTTGATCTTCTTCCTCAAAGTACTTCAAGTTCATGCCAATCATCTGCAACTGTATGCATGTCCATATTACCTCTACAAAGCTCTATAGAGAAGACATATGCTCATATATTCAAAGCCGTTGTCAAGGCTAAGTAAGATTGAGAAGAATTGTAAAGAAAAGATAAAAGATCGTATTCTATGCTATATCATATCAATAAAGCTTCATATATTTTATGCATTCTTGTTTTACGAGTTATGCAATGAGTTAGAAAATCAGAAGTTAGCTTGCTAAAAACTGTAATTAACAAGTCTCTTTAAAGATTTGGAGTGATCGTTCCCCACATACAATAATAAACCAACCTTTTAAAGGTTGGGTAATTTGATACGCTTTGAGTTTCAAGCTTCTTTTTGGAAAGCAATGAAATTTGATGTTAAACCGGTCCTACTCTTTTAATATTTATAGCATTAATTTAGAATATATATATGTGTGTATGTGTGTGTGTGTGTAAATGAATATGAATATTGAACCAGAGTGGACGATGTATATATCTCCATTATTGGTTCGTTTATAAATGAATATTAGTTAAATAAAGCGAATGTTTAAACGAATCAGATATAGATGCATCTTTATTCACCTTAAGCAGATCAAATATGAACCAAATATGAATGCTTAGATGGATAGTTGATAGCCCTACCCTTGACCAAAAATAAAAATAAAAACCGCAAGAGTCAACTAGCAAGATAAACTTTTACAAAAAGAAAAATAAAAATATAGCAAGATAAACTAAAATAAAGAAAAATATGCAAAAAAAATAATAATTGTGTTGGCTCAATCCAAACCTGGCCTACCCAACCCTAAATTTTTTAACTCAGGTGATTGGTCAAGCTTCGAGTTGGGCTTAGGTTGAAAAATCACAAATTTGACTTAGATCAGATTGGTTTGGGTTGAGAGATCAGACAACCTGACCCTCCAGTATACATTGGCGCGCATTAGTGTTGTTCTGATGTTTTGGATTATCAAAGTGCCTTAGATTCCTTAGTTATATCATGATTCTGTAACCCGGGGTTTGGTTGTGTTGTCACTTGGAATTAAACCATTTCATTGTGGCTTGTCATTATACCTAAGTTCATATGAACCCCATATGAATGGTTACTTAAATTATTTCATTTTATATAAAATTCCTAAGGTGACTTCATTTCTAATTCTAGTGAACAAATCAATATGAATCTAAATTTTATTTTGAAGCATCACCTAGTGGTTTTAAATGTCATGGAAATCTAAAATGAAATGATTTCATTACAGGTAGCAACCAAACATGGCCTCAGTAATCAAATTATAAAAGCTATTGATTTATACGTGTGTGACTATAGAAAAAAGCTCTGATCTTTTTTAACATTGAGTTAACCTAACTCCATCAGATTTAAAGCTGGATTGAGTTGGCATCTTAGAATTGTAACCGGTTGGTTAGTTTGGATTTGAGATTGGGTTGGGCTATGATTGGTTTAGCAGTTCAAACCCTAGGGTTGCTTTGGGTTAGTTGATCAATCTTAGATTGGTCTTTTATCCCAGCCACTTGGGACAGCGGCATTTGGTCTGCCCTCTAAACGAATGCCCATGGTCCACTCATATGGAGCAGCAGACATGCAGCACCGAAAAAGTTATTTACACTTTTAGGGAGGGGATCTTATCTTTTTCGATGCCATGCGTCCGCCGCTTCATATGGGCAGACTGTGAACCAAGTCCATGAGGCACTTGGGACCCTCTGTAGCTCTAGTAAGTGGTGTTCTCATCAGCAAGTGACATATAGTGAAGAAGAAGAAAAAAAACCACTTTAAAGAAAATAAAATCATCTCATTTTATCCACTTTTGCCCTAAGTGACTTTTTGTTGGCAATCTTCAAGTTGCACCCATGTTCCGAGAGAGACAAACAATGAACTAGTGTTTGACTTTGGATGGTTGGCAATCATCAACAGGCGTTCAATGGTTAGTGGTTGGTGGTACCACGACAGTTTCAGATGATGAAGAGAAGAACCTGCTATTAGGGTTTTGAACAAAAATAGGGAATGAAAAGAACTAGGATTTTAATGCCTTAAATCTGTTTAGTAACTATTTTAATTGTACAGTATTCCTGTGCATTGAGAAAATCGCTTTAGTCACCCAAGTTATGGGAGGACTTTGAATAAGTCCAACCTTTTCTAAGGCAACCGAAGTCTGATTCGACTAGGTGACTCGACTAATTCAATTTTCAAGAGTGATATTTTAATGGCACAAGGATACGAGGGGTTTGATATCCTCCCTAAACAGTTGAGGTGTCTACCAAAATGATTTTGTGTGTTTGCCACTTTGATGGCCTGATATCCTCTTATCTGATAGGTTTAATTCCAAAAATCCTCTGCCAAGTGGCAAAAGGATTCCTTAACATTAGCTTTCCCTCTATCCATTTAACAAGAAATCCACAAGTGTTCTGTGACAAAAATGCCTTTGTAGTGTCTATGGTAATTATAAATGACACGTGCTGTTTTGGGGTGAAAACATCCAAAAAAAGTGTTTAGTTGAAAAAGTAGATGGTTTCTAAAAAGACATCAAATTTAAAAACACATCACATGTCAATGACACGCCTTTAGAGGTATGATTTGGAAAGAACCAAGGTATTATGCTTTCAAGCTATCACCTCAAATTTGAATCACATACGTCTATGTCCAACTTTGATTTATTAGGAAATATTGTCAACTATGATAAAAGGGATTTTATTAGAAATAGGGATATGATAAGAATTTCATTGGAATTGGATTTGATTTAGCTTTTAAGATTAGATTTAGTTTTTATCATTATCATTGCAACTGTTTATTTAAATATATTGTTGGAGATACTGTCGATGATGGGAAAAAAATATCATCAATAATGATAATTTTTCTTTAAGCTTCTGAATAGTTACATAAATGTCATTGGATTTTGATGTAATTGTTGAAAACCACATGAAAAGTTAAGAAATATGTTAATGTATATAATGTCAATCCTATGGACAAAATTAGAAGTGTGATCTTAGTGTTTTGTAAGTGTCCTATGAGCACACATGATCAATACTAGAAGACATGGTGGACCAAAGGCTTAGAAGAAGACAAAAACCAACCTTAGATTTGCTCATTCCACTCAAAGTATATAGTATGCATTGCATATCATTTATAGACCTAAAAGTGTACCTTAGTGTGGTGGTAAAACCCCTCAGAAAGACTCAAGAAAAGCTAGCCCATCAGACCTCCTATACAGCTTTAAAAATGTGCAGAAAATCAGGGCATGATCGATCACGGATCACATGATTGATCATGACCCTATATTGAGTCTCAGCTTGAGACTCCCCAGAGCTTCACCCCTTCCGCCATGATCGATTATGAGAAGGATCAAGGCTTGGGTACCTGACTCCATGACCGATCACGGATCTTGTGATCGATCACAGACTGAATCTGGTTTAGCCTAAATTCGTGATTTATCATGAGTCATGATCAGTCACTAGGGCAATTTTGTTAAATTTAAAATTTTATTCCCCCATACGTTATTTCAAAATTTGAACCCCATTTTTCAAAAATTGAAGGCTCTAGAGAGTTGCTCGTTTTAAAAGATTTATGTCCTATGATTGTGGGTGCTTTTCACCCTTATAAAATGGAACTTTTCCCTTAAAGAGTGTTAGAAAGTTTATCAAATTGAGAGTTTCCTCCCTTGAGAAAACCTTACTTCTCTCACTATTTTTGAGCTTGAGTAACCAACATTTCCTCCAAAACTTAACAAAAAAAAAAACATCTCCTCCAAATATCACTTTCCCCTTCTCTCCTCTTGAATATTAAGCTTCTACTATTAAGGAGAACTTGCGATGAGCTCTTCCTAAGAGGAAACTCACACTTGTCTAACCTCAAGGAGCACTAGTGTTAGAAGATTACCGTTCTTGAACATTAAAATTAGTAAAGTTCATCGATCAATCACATATCTAAATATGTTTTCCCATGATCACCATATGAATCTCTAAGATCTAATCTTAAAGAAAGTTTAGAATTACCTCAATGAATTAACAGAATACAAGAATCCAATCCAACCCAGTCTCCAAAGTATCTACACCTACTCTAGAATTCTCTGCGCTTCTCCCACTTCCAGAAAAGTTATAGGACAATATCTGAATGTGGGTACCTCTATATATAAAGTATTTGAGAAGCCAAAATATTCTTAGGGTGTGTGGGATCCTTATGGGATTCTTATCATTAAGTTGTGGGGTTTAGTATCCTTAATTAAGTCAAACAGCATTAAGGTCACTCTATCTTTTGTTAATTACAAACTGGCACACCACTAATTGCAATAATCCCTGTTATATATTGCAATTGAACTCCCAAAGATAAGAAAATAACAATGAGGCCCTTCTTTACA
>JAOXJP010226409.1:0-10778 GCA_025762735.1 Platanus orientalis | reverse complement strand
GAGCAAATTTGGCCTCCCAAATCGATTGCGCTTTCTGAAATAGATATGGACCCTAAACCGATTTCAAAAAGCCAAATCATTTTGGAGGATAATTTTGAAAATATATTTTTTACAAAAATGTAGGTGAATGTTTTGAATTTTGAACCACGTTTTGGTTCATTTAAAGGCCCAAAAACATTCCCTAATTACCATATGCTCATCCTAAGGCCAAGGATGCTCCACCCCACTATAAAAGGACATTTTCCCATTAGGGTAAGGTATCTCCTCCAACACTCCATGATTTTTTTAGAGAGCTAAGAGGAATACTATTTTGAGAGCTTTCTCCTCTGTATAAACCTTCATTGCCTATTGTTTACAGAGCTTTAGTAGCTAGCATTCTACACTTCCCTCTACTATTTCTTTTCTCCTATTGAGCTACATTCCTATTATTAAAGATAGGTTGTGGTGAGTTTTCATCCCTAGTGGAACTCACCTATGGCTGAGTTCAAGGAGCACTAGAGCCAAGTACTTGGAGCTTGTGGGTAGCTAAAGCACATCAGCTCAACAAGGAGCACCCTACATATTTAGCAACTAGCAGCATCAACCATATGGTGGTAACATTTGCTTGACCTTGCATTCATATTTATTTTTACTATTGTTTTGTTTCCGCCAAAGACACTGGAAGCCTGAGAACTTCTGCCGAAGACACCGGAGGTAGTGCACACTTGCCGGAGACACCGAGTGTTGTAGTTAGACTTGCTTGTGAGCAAGTAGTAAGGTTTGTATATTGACCTAGGTTGTAATAGCACCTGAATGAAATATACCTAAGCTTGGTAGTGAGCTTTAGAAGTGTGGATGTAGGCCCAAGTGCCAAACCACTATAAATCTTATTTTGTGGTTTGTGATTGTGTGATTGCTTATCTCTTTGTTGCTTTACTTCATACTACTCTTGATTACCATATGTTTGCTTCCATCCTTGAGTAGTTACACTTGAGCACACACACTCACTCAATTGGACATATTGTAAAATAAATTAATAACCACAACAAGGAAATTTCAAAAGGGGTTAATTAATTTAAATAAATCCTATTCACTTCCCTTTAGGATTAATTGCACAACATTTCAAATCTTAATAAAATTAAGTAGCTTAGTAGTGAGTTTTTGACAGTAGACATAGGCCATTGTGATATTGTGTTGTGTTGTGTGTTGAATGCTTGTGGTGTGTGTGATTATCTCTTCTCTCTACTTGGCATGCCATATTTAGCAATAATTGTGTAATCCTTCATATTTGCAAATTGCTAAGTAATCAACTAATTGAAAAATAAAATTGAACATTGCCATATCATTGCATTTGTAAAACACTAAAGAAATAATTTGTTAATTAAGTGTTATACATTTCCAAGCAATCCTATAACATCTTCAATTGGAAATTAAAGTGGGGTGTTTAATCAAAAGAATTTTTAGTAATTCCTATTCACTCCCTCTAGGATTAAAACTAGACTTTCATAGGGTAATCCCTTGGTTGTACTCACCAGCCTGGACTTTGTAATAATCATGTAACACTAAATTGTAGGAATGTCCACTAGCTTTCCTATCAAGATACTGTACACAACATGGACCAATTGTCTTGCATGTCCACTTGGTGTGAGGTGGGAAAGATATTGTAAGAGAAAATTTGATTAAGGAAGAAAGTTGTTGAGATCATGGACCATACACTTGTTTACCTCAAGCTTGACATACCATGTCCACATTTCCTCCACACAAATGAGGCTGGAAATCTCCTCCTTGTTAAGATCACTAGGTTGAAAATCTATAGCATCAAACTCTTGAAGATCCATCTCTAGAATACTACCAATAATATTAGGATCAGGATCCATATAAACCCCATAGACTTTTATATTAAAAGACAGGTCTCCAAATCAGAAGTATGAAGATTGGAATAGAAGATTCAAATAGTGTCTTCTTGTACTTTTCTCTGAATTTTCATAAGGGTTTGCTTTGGTTCTACAGGGAGCAAAGAATGAAATCCACAAAGATTTTGCACAAAAATGTGGGTGCATTTGTGAGTAGATGGTTTCTCTAGGGTTTAAGGGCTAAAAAAATGGAAGGAATAAGCAGAGAATGGAGTTATGAGCTTAAAAACTAATTGATGATTCATAATCTTTAAATCCACCTAGATCAAATCTATCATGACCCGGATCTTTGGGTCAAATTTGAACTTAAATCTGGATCAGACAATCTTGATAACAAACCCTAAATGCGTATATCTCCATAAGGAGATCCCATTTTTTGAGTGTGACCATTGTCCTTAATCCAAAGATCATTATAAATTTTCTCATTTCCTTTGTAATCATTTATTTCTATTATATATATATATATATATATATATATATATATATATATATATATATATCAATTTACTTTACCAAAATGTAGTGGAATATGTAAAGTCTACAATCCATAACCATAAGTAGTGGAATTAACCATTCATCGACATCTAAACTACTCAAAATATTAAGATGTTCACTATGTAAATGTAATATGTTGTAAATTTCATGAACTATAAAATACATGCAATGTATAGTCTAGGACATTAGTTGAGTCATATTAGAGTTTAGGAGCGTCTTGAGTTCAAGCACCATGAAGATCATCATCAAGCACCAAGGGAGCCTCAAAAACATCATTCTAGGAGTCGAAAAATCTTCCCGAAGGGTTCACACCTCACTTAGAGCTCTCACAAGGTAAATCAGATAATGGGAAGGAGTCAAGGTGAATCAAGGGTCCAAGAGAGGTATCTAAAGGTCTTAGGACCTTCTCGGACCATGGAGGGGCAATCCAAAGACCTTTGTAGCATTTCCAAATTTTTAGAAGGCATTACAAGGGATTTGGATCGATCCAGGATTGATCTACTTCATTCCAGGATCGATCCACATCGATCCAAATTTTTTGGATCGAACCAACAACCCTCGGGTTGTAGGTTTTGAGTGTTTTTTTGGCACTTGGATCAATCTAAGATCTATCTAAAGTTGCAAAAACATTGTATAACGGTCTAAACTTTAAAAATCCATTTCTAACCAATAGCCGATAACATTTGATCGTTAGGGAATGTTCTAATCTAATGGACTAGCATCATTTTCGTCCAATATAAAAGAGGATGAACACCCATGAGCAATCTAATGGTTCTTGCTAAAATCTCGTATACTTGAAAGATCAAGTTGTCTATTGTGGTAGATCTTGAGAGATTTAGTTCTCCTAATCCTTGGAAAATCTCTTAATATTCTTAGATAGGTAAATCTAGATCCAAGACCATTTCATTGTCACCTCTCTAACCTTACTAAGGTATATCTTTTGGAGGAAGGCTACAAGGGTTGTCCAAAAAGGAAGCCCAAGAAGAAAAAGTGTGGGATTATGTGTCACATTTTGCTTAAGGAGGAGCAACCCACCGGTGTTGGCTTTACCAACTTAAGGAGTCAACCATCAAGTAATTTGGGAGCTATAGTTACATCTTGCTCAAGGAGGAGAAACTCCATCTTGTGAACAAGGCAACACCAAGCTTCAAAGAAGTAATTCTTGCCCTCACTTTCTATTAAAAGTATTTAGACCACTCTTGCCGGAGACACCAAAATAATTGAAACTACCACCAGAGACACTGGTAGTGTGCACCCATAGCTCTTTCGCTGGAGACACTAGAAGAGCAAACCATAGACCACACCCACAAGAGACACTGGGTGTAGCTTTCTTGGCAAGTAGATTATGCTTTTTGTTAATTTTAGCCCTGATTGTAATACTATCAATCTTAATAAAATTATTTAGCTCGGTGGTAAGCTTTTGAGAGTAGATGTAGGTCATTGTGCCGAACTACTATACATCTTGTGCATATTGTGATTGATTGTGGTTTCCCTTGGATTTGTCATTCTTATCGTCAAGCATTACATATATTAATACAATCTCACATGCAACATAATTAAAACCATTTATATACATGTGCACATTTCAATTAATCATTAGAAATAACTTGAGCAATTAAAGCAAGAAATTGAATTTGGGGTAGTTGAAAAGAATTTAGAAAATATCCTATTCACCCCACCTCTAGGATCAATATTGGAACTACACACTAATCAAAATAAAGGCTCTCAAGAGCCAACCATCCAAATATGTTCCAAGTCTCCCAACCACATAACAATATACCTGCTAACAATCCCAAATGAGTATTAAATAAGTACAACTCTTGTTCAAAACTAAAATGCTAGAACATAAATAAATCAGGCCTAGCTGCCCAATCTCATCTCATCCATCATGTACCATACGGCTCATGTGGTGCCACAAACTCCAAATCTCAATCTGTAGGGTGGTGTCAATTTGGGTAAGTTTGACAAGCTCAATAAGAAGATATTTAAAATATGCAATAGAGTACTTATCAATATATATATATTAACAAAGTAAAGATACCAAAGGAAGCACAATAGTAGAAAAAGATGAATTGAAAAAGAGTAAGGATTCCAAATGTGAATTCTAGTACACCAAAAGAATCTGTACATATATCCTTACCACGATTCAAAGTATATCCAACAACAACAACAAACCGCCTTATCCCAACTATTTGGGGTCAGCTACACGAATCCTGTTCTACAATTCCACTCTGTTTAGGGCCATTATTTGTTGTTAAATTACAAGCTTCCATGTTCCTCCTTACTACTTCAACCTAGGTCAATTTTGGCCTTCCTCTTTTCTTTTTAGCATCTTCAGCTTGCATTGTCTCACTCCTTATCATTGGTTCCATCATTGGTCTTCGTTGCACATGCCTAAAGCATCTCAATCGACTTTCCCTCATTTTATCACCTATGGGTGTTACACCTAAGCTCTCACAAATGGATTCATTCCTAATTCTATCCTTTCTAGTCTTGCCACTCATCCATCTCAACATCCTCATTTCAGCCACACTCATTTTATGTTGTGTTGTTTGTTGGCTGTCCAACATTCTACTCCACAAAGCATGCATGGTTTTATAATTGTCTTATAGAATTTTCACTTCAATTTTAGTGGTATTTGTTTATTTCAAAGTATATCCATGTTTCAAAATTACCATAGAGGTTTTTAGACAAAACAAAACTGTGCATGTGCTATATGCTAACCCATAAGGGTTTCCATCAAAGCACTAGAACCGAATGCATATGATAAAACAAATCATGTAACTCATGTGGGGTCTCTAGCAAAACAAACCATGTAACCCATGTAGGGTCTTTGACAAAACAAATCATATAACAATATTGGGCCACTAGCGATGTCTTCACCTACTGATGTGACCCGGTGATTGCGTACTTGAAAAGAGTCATATAGACCAATGTTGGCCTGCAAAAATACCCTAGGGGATCGTGGGTTACTCACTGCATTATATCCCTAATGGTAGGGTCTAGTCTTAAAAAATCCCCTAGGTTAAGTGTTTAGCCTGCCAAAATCCCTCATGGAATCAAGGGTGTGTCCTATATATTTCTCCTAGAGTAGGGTAGTCCTCTCAAATTCCTTAGTACAACAGTGTAGCCTGTAAAGATCCCCCAAGTCATTAAGGGATTCAAATCAAATCCTTGTGTCAAAAACGATAAACCAAATACATGCTCATGTAAATTAATATAGCTATTACATAAGTATGCTACATAGAAAATGTCTATATGCCCAATCTTATAAAGTACAAAACCAAAGTTGTGAATCTTCTATGTAAAACTAAACCAATGGAAAACGAGAGGGCATGGTAAAATGTCACACAAAATAATCCTAGAGGGGGGGTGAATAAGATTTCCTTAAATTAATTTGCCCCTTTTTAGATTTACCTTGCTGTAGTTATTGATTCCTTTTATAATTTGTTCACTTCAATGAGTGTGTGCTCAAATGTAACTACTCAAGAATGATGTCAAGCATATGGTAGACAAGAGTAGTATAAAATAAAGCAATGAAGAACCAAACAATCACACAATCAGAAACCATAACACAAGTTTTATAGTGGTTCGGCACTCAGGCCTAGATCCACTCTTCTAAAGATCACTACCTAATTTAGGTATATTTCATTCAGGTGCTATTACAACATAGGTCAATATACAAACCCTACTACTTGCTCATAAGCAAGCCAAACTACAACACTTGGGGTCTTCGATGGAGGGTCTTAAGCTCCTGGTGTCTCTGGCAGAAGCAAAGAAATACTAAAAATGAATATGAATGCAAGGTCAAACAAATACTACCACAATATGGTTGATGATGCTAGTTGCTCAAAATGTGGGATGCTCCTTGTTAAGATGATGTGCCTTAGATACTCACAAGCTCCAAGTACTTAGGTCTAGTGCTCCATAAGCTTAGCCAAAGGTGAGTTCCACTAGGGAAGAATGCTCATCACAACCTCTCCTTAATATTAAAAATGTAGCTCAATGGGAGAGAAGAAATAGGAGAGAGAAGTGTAGAATGCTAGGTACTAAAGCTCTAAAATATGTAGGCAATGGAGGTTTGCATAATGAATAGGGCTCTCAAAATAGTATGTCTCTTAGCTCTCTCAAAATAACTTGGAGTGTTAGAGGAGATACCTTACCCTATAGGGAAAAGGTCCTTTTATAGTGGGGAGGAGCATCATTCGCCTTACGATAAGCATATAGCAATTAGGAAGGCTTTCTGGGCCTTTAAATGAACCAAAACGGGGTTCAAAATTCAAAACTCTCGCCTAAATTTTCGTAAAATTTTTTTTCCCAGAATTTCCCTCCAAATCAATTATGAAAAGAACAATTGGTTTGGGGTCCCAGTTTTACTCCAAATCAATTTAGCTTTTTGAAATCGGTTTGGGTTTTGGAAAATTTTCCAAAACTCATACCCAAATCGATTTGGGGTTATGGGTTTAGGTCTCGGTTGAGAGAAATCTTGGCCTAAATCAGTGCCAAACCGATTGTGAAAAGCACAATTGGTTTCACTATAATTTTTTTGCACTTTTGCCTTTGAGCAGTGATCCTTTAGCAATCCTTGGGCATTCATTTTAGGGTATTCTTAAGAACCCTAAACCATGTCTAGGGTTGATTTTAGGCACAAAAAATGACATGATATGCATGATGTATACCTTTCTTGGAGTGCCTATTCCCGGTGCTCTTCCTTGGTCTTTGGTCCTTCATGGCTTCGTGATTTGAATTTGTGAGCTCACATAGGACACTTACAAGATTCCTAGCACTACCCTTGCCTAACACATGCTCGTGGAATTGACATACATCAACAATCTCCCCATTTTCAATTCTATGACAAAACTCAAATACACATTTTCATACAATTTACATTGATTTCCCACAACCCAATTACATGGACTCATCAATACATAAGAATAGGAATTCAGCTCATTCTTCTTAAAAGAACTTGTGCTTTAAGTCGATGGCCCTACAATCACAACCACAAAACAACCACATTTCTCATGCCAAATGGTCAATAGATAAACAATATATGTGCATAAAGTAAAGCATGAGAGTATTTGTGTAATATACATAAAAATTAGTTGTTTTGCATCTTAGGTTGATCATTTTTAAAATGTCAACTCCCCCTATGTTAGTTCTCTCTCACTAGATATAAATAAGTACATATAGAACTAAGCATTACACACTTGGACCTCTCATGGGTGTCCTATGCTAGTCATGTGACTTGTGACTCTCCCTTACTCTCTCATCATCTTCCACAAGTTCAAATGTGGGTTTGTAGATATCTCTCCCCCTTTTTGACAAGAAATGACAAGTACAAGTAAACAAGGGGAAATAGAAATATACAACAATAAGTCAAGCATGAGAGAAGAAATGACCAATGGAGAATATATAGATAAAACAATATGTAACAAGCCCAATGGGCTACATCCAAAGGTTTAAAGGGGAATTTCCCAAATATACATGACATAAAAATAATCACAAAAAGATTTAACAACAAAATCCCCTAGTGAGCATGAGCAATAATACAAAAATAACAATCATCACTCTAAATCACTGCTCTCAACAACAGTAACTCGATCAACCCTCTCAAACTGGTCTGCCCCCTCCTCCTCCTCATCATCATCATCATAGTCCTCATCTCCATCATCCCCCTCATGATCATCATCATCCACATTGTCATCATCATCATCATTTGTAGTAGTAGCAATACTGGCAAACTGTGCTCCATCCACTCGAGCAACCCTAGCACCGGGGGCAATGGTGTCCTCCTCCTCAGACTGAGGATCTGCACCAAGCTATAAGGACTAGACCTTGATCCCAGCCTCAATCTCTGGCTCAGTATCTTAACCACTCATTGAGCCCAATAGTATGGGATGCTCAAGGTGGTCAGCATTGTAGCACACCACAAGCTTCTTCTGGTTGGAAGCCAAAGTCTTTTAATTCTTCAAGACTTTGGTCACCTTCCAAACCAGGGTGTGTAGGAGGGAAAAAGCAGAGGTTCATACTGAGGTCTTGTGAGCGCACGAGGGGCCAGCTATGAGGCCTGTGTCCTTCTTAATCAAGCCCATCTTCCTCAATGTGTCATGCCCCACAGCCTTGCCGGCCTTGCATCCCTGAGACGTCACCTTGAATGGCACCTTTGTTGCTTGTAGGAGTTGTGTGATGATGGTGGGGTATGGTAGACTTCCTGTGGAATGGGTAGCCTCATGAGCGTGGATCATAGTGTGGCACAGAATGGTTGGGAAATCAATCTGTGAGTTGTTGAGAATCCCATCAATGAGGTATGTCATGTCATCTGTCAACACACTCCGATTTGTGGTTAGGGGTATGTTGTAGGTCAAGATTCTATGAAGTACTTGGACCATGGGCCTGCACTATTTGTGAGGAAGTCTGTTTGGCCCGTCCACGAACTTCCCACATAGGTTCTATACTATACCACCCTTCTGCTCCATAGTAAGGTGCTGAATATGATAGGAAATAAGCGTAGGAGGATGAGGAATGCTGAAGATCATTGAAAGAATAGTGGGGCTGACTTGAACCGAGGTGTTGCAGACCACGGTCCAAAAGGAAAGATCTTCGTCGTTGATATCAAACATGTTCGCGTAGAATATGCGAACTGCTTCCTCCTAGACTGGTCCAGACACCAAAATGAATGGCATCCAACATTGTCCCTTAAGCCTCTTAGTCAGTAGAGCCTTGCGGAGTGTCTTAGCGTTGACTGATCATTCCATGATAATGGAACGGCGGGAGAAGATCTGGTTGTAGTGCTGCAAACTCATGGCATCTCTACCTGGGGAGTACGAGGAAGCCAGCTTTTTGGACCTCTTCCTAGGCAATGATTAAGTCATAGGCCTCTTCCTTAGATTACAAGGAGGGTCAAATGAGGATCCGCCCTTCGATGCAGGCATCTTCATTTTGTGGAGGCATGATCTTAAAGTGAAAAGTAGATCTAGAGAGGAAGAATCCAAAAAATCTCAAGGGGAGCGCTCTAAGGAGAAAAATGAGTAGTTACATGTGAGAAATGAGGGACAATGAATGGTTCATTCATTTTTAAATGACATGCAAATTTGTGGACAAAATTGCCCTCTAAACCAATTACAATTGGTTTGGAGTGAAATCGATTACAAATAGCGCAATCAATTTGGAATGTGGTTTTTTGACTTTTTATTCAATTTTTGAGGTGTAACTCCACCACTAAGTACCATAGACTACTCCAATGCATGCGAACCTCCATGGCTCTCTCCCCAATGCACCATGCCCTTTGGAGAATCTTGTAAGATTCCTCCTAGATAGTGCACAATCCAATAGCACTCTGAAGATACTCAAACCACTTGGAATCAAGAGGTTTGGTTAGAATATCTACTGGTTGATCTTCGGTCTTGACATAATCCAAGGATATAACCTTTTCTTCCACCAATTGTTGAATAAAGTGGTGTCTTATGTTAATGTGCTTTGTCCTTGAATGTTGGACAAGATTCGTGGAAATGTCAATAGCACTTTTGTTATCTACAAATAAGCTTATAGTGTCTTGCTTCAACTCTTAATCATGAAACATTTGCTTTATCCACAAGAGTTTGGTGCATCCACTACTAGTTGCAATGTATTCAGCTTTGGTAGTTAATAAGGAGATAGAGTTTTGTTTCCTGTTATGCCAGGAGACAAGACTATTGCTAATGTAAAAGCAACCTCCACTCGTACTCTTGCGATCCTCCACATCGTCAGCCCAACCAGCATCTAAGTACCCAGTTATCTCAAATGTGGTATCAAATGGATACCATAGCCTAAAGTCCATAGTCCCGTGGACATACCGGATAATCCTCTTAGTTGCCTTAAGATGTAAATCTTTAGGGGCAGTTTGATATCTAGCACATGCACCTACACTGAATGCAATATCTGGTATACTTGCAATTAAGTATAGCAAACTCTCAATGATGCTCCTGTAGTAGGTGGAATCAACCTCAGCTCCCTCGAGGTCTTTAGTGATCTTGTCACTTGTGCTAATAGGCGTACTCGTAGGTTTGGATTCTTGTAATCCAAACTTGGACACTAGGTCTCTTGGAAACTTGGTTTAGCTAAAAACGATGTCATCTTCTATTTGCTTCATCTGAAGACATAGGAAGAATTTCAGTTCTTCTTTCATACTTATCTCAAATTTTGATTTCATTGTTTAGGCAACCTTGGGACATCTCTTCACTAGTAAACCCAAAAATGATATCATCCATATAAATTTGAGCAATGAGTATATGACTATTTTGTTTCTTGATGAATAGTATTTTATCAACACTTCCTTGATCAAAATAGTGATCAAGAAGAAACTTTGTGAGTCTTTCATACCAAGCTCTTGGAGCTTGTTTGAGACCATACAAA
>JAOXJP010226408.1:0-11497 GCA_025762735.1 Platanus orientalis | reverse complement strand
GTTGATGAGATGTAAATAATCCTAAAAAAAATTGGCTCCATAGCCTACGGTTTGAGTTTTTTTAGAGGTATAGGGGCAAAATAGTCATTTGCTAGCCTTTTGGCATTTTGATGCTAGAGACCCCGCAAAAGTGGCTAAGACCTAGATGTCTTCTTTGTAGAGAGCATTTTGAGAGTTGTGGGGAAAATGGGTTCAAATAGGGTTGATTTAGCCTTTAGAGAGTGCAAGGGTAGAATGGTAATTTGCCAACCTTTCAATGCTTCAATGCGGGAGGGCTTATGAAGGTTGGTAAATTCAAGATGTCTTTGTTAATGTAGAGAAGTTGAAAAGTGGAGTTTGATTGGGTTTGATTTGGGCTTCTGGAGGTGTAGGGGTAGAATAGTAATTTGCCAACCTTTTAATGCTTCAATGTGGGAAGGCTTATGAAGGTTGGTAAATTCAAGATGTCTTTGATTTAGAATACTTTCATTGTGCTTGCAACCAGAATGCCTGTTGAGAATGCTTGCTTATTCAAAGTTTAGGGGTGTCTAGATCTTAAGTCGTATCCCATGTTGTAATGAAACCATCTGACTCCCTTTATAGATCTGAGTCAAAATTTGGGTGCTAACAGATGTAAAAATATAAATCCCCAAAATAGGAAAACATAACTAAAAGTGACCATTTGAGCCCCTAAACAATGAAATTTGGGAGTCTTTGCAACATCTGATGGCATTAGTGATGGGGATAGTATAGAGCTTGTCAAACCGATTGTTTTGATTATTCACATGCATGTTACAATCAAATGTCAGGATCAAAAGTTATGTTTATTTAAAGCTTTTTTTATCCATTTTGACTCCTTATGATCAAGCTCCATGAATCAATTTGCAATCTATTGTACTATATCAAAAACACACAGAGAGATGTTAAAAAAGAACCAAAATTTAAATTTAATTTATAATGACATTGGTGATTTTATAATTATTTTGTCAAAAGAATGGAAGAAATACTACATAACATTATAGATGATCATTCTAAATATACCTAAAGACACTTACCAAAAACAAAAGAAATAAAAAATTTGCAATCAATAGAATAAGTGAATATGATTCAACCAATCTACAATATTATTGTATATTATACATATTAACAACACCGTAATCATCTGAATTTAATTTATAGTAGAATGTAAAATTCTAAAAAAATATGATTAATATAATTTTAATTAGTCCAAGTTATTCACTTAACATGTAGGTGGAAGAAATTTTCTTAACTTTATATTTTGAATAAAGTAACTCATAAGAAAACAAATAAACACCCATGAACTATGAAAAAAGATTATATAGGTTCATAATTTTTTTTTTTTAAATTCATAGGTATTTCATTTGTTTTCTTATAGGATAAATATGAAGTTGTATATATATGATAATGATTTAACACATAGTTTTCTAGTTTTGAAAAAAATATGACAATGCCTACGAATCTATACTTTTCATAGAAACAAGAGATAGATGTGAACTTTCCAAAAAAAAAATAATAATAATAAAAGTAATATTTATTATTATACACAGCGTTTTCTATATAAAATGTTGTGAAAAAGCCAAAAAGGAATACACTGTGTTTAAAAAACGCCATATAAACTTAAATAGACAACGTTCTGTTGTCTTTAAAAAACAATGTCTATGTTATATTCAATAAATGCTACATAAAAAAGTCATAATTTTCCGTCTTGTGTTAGTGCAAAAAGAACATAGACAACGTTTTTGAAACTCTGTAAAAAATATGTATAGACAGTGTTTTAAAAACGCTATATATATAAATTATATAGCGTTTTAAAACGTTGTTATAAATTACTCTGAATATCATCATAACATGTGTTTTGAAAATGCTATATAAATCCTTATAAGCCCTTGTGCTTATTTGCGCTCTCTCCCGCCTCATCCCTCTCTCTCTCTCTCTTTCCTCTGCTCGCTCTCACCACTCTCCCTCCTACACTCTCTACTCTGCTCTCTTTCCCACATCTCTCTCTCCTTTGCTCTCTACATACCCCATGCCTCTCTCCTTTACTCGCTCCTAGACCTGCAAATCAAACTCGTCGGTAGTGTAGGCCAAGTTGAGCGGTGCAGCTATGTCTCTCTCTACATTTAAAAACACCTCTCTTCCTGCTTATCTATCTATTGCTCCCATTTCTCTCTCTCTCTCTCTCTCTCTCTCTCTCTCTCTCTCTCTTCAAGGCTTTGTTTCTCCATTCTTAGGGTTTTTTCTGTTCATTTTGTGTAGAAAAGAGAAATAAAAGCTCATTGGAGTCAGATCTGGCCAATGTTTGACCCACTCATGTCTTCAACGCTGCCGGTGTCAATTTCTTCTATTGTGGTTCCAACGAAGCTCGATCTTCCACTGAATACTTAGGCCTCAAGCTTTCCCTTCACTAATGGTGAAGACTCAGGCCCCAAGCTTTCCCTTGAGATTTGAGTGAGATTTCTTCCTTTGATTTAAAGGTTGGATTCTATTTTCCCCTTTTTGATTAGTAGGATCTTCTATTGCATCTCTTTTTGCTTTGGATTTAGTTAATGATATTTTTTGGTTATTTAAAGTTGCAACATTAATTGGAGTGTTCGTGACCATTATTTTGTTTTACCTTTGATTTCTTTTGTTGCTCCCCGGTTTAGGGTGAAAATCTTCTCTCGAGGGAAGGTTTGGAGACTCCCTAAGGTTTTGATTTTTGCACATTGAACTCTAGGGTTTTCAGATCTTCGATTCTGAAGGGTAAGTCTCTGAATCTCAGATGAGAAGTATGATCTGTATACTGTGTTGAGGAGTTCATATAGTTTCAAAGGAAGGCATGCATGTTGGTTTTGGTGAGGTGTGCGTGTTGGTTAAAGTGAGTGCCAATTGTAATATTCTATAAGTTGGTGAGTGAAAATATTCTCTTGTAACTTGTTAAATTAAAGAGTATAAGTAGAAATGGATAGTCAATCGAGTATCAAGATCTATTTCATCTCATTTTGTCTTCTCTATTCTTCACATCACTTTCTCTCTCTTTCTTTCTTTGTGATTTATTTTACTTCAAAACTCACATTTCTTCATGGTATTAGAGCAGGAATGAACCTCATCAACCTGTTCAACTATGTTCAAGTTTTGTTTGCAGATCTGAGATATAAATCTCAACCAAGTGCAGAAGCCAAATCCCACAACTGATTTGGTTTTCATTCACAAATCTAAGATACATGTTTTGAACAAGTGGAGAAGTAAGTTTTCCATCCGATCTATTGATCTTCACTCTAGATAAGCGAAATTGAAGTACCATCATCATCATATAATCGATTCATTCTTTAGAACTTGAATCAAACACTGGTAAACTTTTGGATTTCAAGTTTTAATGGAGCAAACAACTTCTGCATAGATTTCATCCTCAAGCCCTGTACTTATCTCATCTAGTTCTTCTAGTTCTTTTTCAATTTCATCAAGCACTACCTTTGCTTTTTCTGCTTCAATGTAGAATCTTCCTTCACACATTTCTTCTCTTGTGACTATCAAACTAAAGCATGATAATTACCTTATGTGGAAGTCTTAAATACTTCTAGTTATTAGAGCATATAGGCTTCAGTTTCTCATAAATGGATCTCAAACTCCACCGGTAGCGTCAATTCTTGATGTTGAAGGCAACTCAGTTCCTAATACAAACTACTTGGAATGGGTAATGTTAGACCAACAATTACTTAGTTTCCTTCTTGCCTCCTTATCAGAGTCTGTCTTGTCCTATGTTTTGAACCTTGAAACTGCTAAGGATGTATGGATTTCTCTTGAACGAAGGTTTTCCTTTATGTCATGGTCAAATGTTCTTTAGCTAAAGAACAGGATTCAGAACACAAAAAAGGGAGCATCCTCAATGATTGAATACCTTCAACAAGTCAAGGCCATTACTGATACCTTAGCATCAGTCTCATCACCTTTAGATGATGAGGACACTGTTCTCTATATCTTGAATGGACTTCCATCAGAGTATAATTCGTTCAAAACTGCTGTCCGCACCAGGTCTCATGTAATCAAGTTACCAGAACTTCAAGATCTTCTTTTAATAGAGGAACAACAAATGCCAGCGCCTCCCCCAGTTGATAAGTCCTCTGGTGTTGAAAGCTTTCCTACTGCTTATTCCACAATCCAGTCCTCTGAGAATCACAACAGTCGTGGTGGTAGATTTGATCGAGGTAGGGGTCGAGGCCGCTTTCATAAGTCTAACATTTTCTGTCAAATATGTCGCAAGGCAGGACATTCAGCAGCAGAGTATTATTATTGTATGAATCCGAATTTTCAATGTGCTATGCCCTTTAATCAGCCATTTCAGCAACAAAATCAACCTAGAATGACTCTTCAAGAAGGGTCCAGGCCAGCAGCAGCGTATCTTACTCCTTCTGCAAGTCATCCTCCATATCCTCTACATTCGAACAATTTCAACAATCAAGGCATTCCAGACAACACATGGTACCTTGACAGTGGAGCAAGTGATCATGTGACTCTAGACTTGAACAATTTGTCTTTTCATCATTCCTTCTTGGGTCCTACAAAGGTAGCAATAGGTAATGGCCAGAATTACAGGTACTATTTCAACCCCTCATTATCAGTTCAAACTAAAACATATTCTTCATGTTCCATCTCTGTCAACCAATCTTATTTCAGTAAACAAGTTTACAAAAGACAACAACTGTTCGATTGCGTTTAATGCTGATAATTTTTACATTCAGGACAATCAGTCGAAGCGACTGATATACCAAGGGTCCAGTAGTAATGGCATATATCCATTGCCGGCTAGCTCCACATCTCATCCATCCTTGTCCTCATTTCATAGCAAAAGTGTTGAAGATTCAACTTGGCACTGTCGACTAGGTCATCCCACCCATAAGTCCATGCACTCTATTCTTCGTTCTATAAATGTTTCCAGACTTGTAGTAATTGTGATGTTGCAAAGTCTCACAAACTTCCATTACAGCTCATTCAAGCAGGTGTTTGGGGTCCCTCCCCAACACCCACTAAGCCAAGATTTTGCTTTTATGTGATCTTTGTTGATGATTACATCAGATACACTTGGCTATATCTACTTACTCAGAAGTCAGATGTGTTTGATATTTTTTGTCAGTTTAAAACTCTTGTTGAAAATCAATTTTCCTATGCTATTAAAATTTTTAGAACTGATAATGGTGGTGAGTTTATTAATAATAAATTTATAGACCTGTTTTGAGCAACTGGGATTGTTCACCAAGTCACATGTCCTCGTACTTCGCCTTAGAATGGTGTAGCTGAGCGAAAACATAGGCATATAATAGAGACCATTGTGGCTACTCTATATACTGCCTCAATGCCACATGTTTACTGGGGAGAGGCAGTCCTCACGGCTGTCTTTCTTATTAATAGAATGCCAACCCATGTTCTCCAAGGCCATACCCCATTTTATAAGTTGTTCTCTGTTCATCCAGATTATAACTGTTTAAGAATGTTTGGTTGTGCTTGTTTTCCATTGCTGAGGCCATACGCAACAAATAAACTTGAAGCACAATCAATCCAGTGTGTTTTCATGGGTTACTCATCTAATGCGAAAGGGTATTGATGCTATGACATGTCTTCTGGAAAAATGTACATTAGTACATATGTTCAATTTAGGGAGTTTGAGTTTCCATTTGCAGAAGAGTCTGAACCTGGTTCGTTTCCTCCAAGTTCCCCAATTTTGGGGATGGATCCGAGTTCCCTTTCCAAAGATGTGTTTCCTCTATCAGCAAGCTCTGTCCCAGCTTCAACAAGTCATCCAACTTCAAAGTCTGACAATCCACAAAGTGGAGCACTGGCTGTTGTTGAGTTACCACCTCATCAGATTCTGATCTTGTGGCCCTGTTCAAATTTGTCTCCTAATGTTCAAGTGTCTTTACGTCCTCATGCCACACCGAATAACAATATTCCATTACCGTTGGATCTTGTTTCTCAACATTCTGTGTTAGATCCGCATCTTCATAACTTGTCTAATGACCATGTGCGGTTAAGCCATTTTGAAGATTCTTCATCTATACCACCTATTTCTGAAAGACGATATCAGCCATTGATGTCTACCTTAGAAGAAAATATTGCAACGCTATAGTTGTCTTCTCCAACTGATTCTCGAACCAGTTCCTTGATTTGTGATCTGATTTCAAATCACCAACAGTCAGTACGATTTGAAGCTTCTCTTGACGCTAATGCTTCTTGTCCACCTGTAAGTCACCCAAGGCTCAACTCGGGCAATGTTCATCAAATGCAAACACGGTCAAAATCTGGCATCACAAAGCCTGTTAAAAAACTGTCTTCAGACACAATCCGTCTCAGAAGTGGCACCATATCCTGTTACCCCGAGGAAGCTAAATGTGCTCACTGGTGTCAGGTTATGGATGTGGCGTTTCAAGCACTAAAAAATCAGGGAACTTGGGTACTTGCCCCTCCTGATTCAAGTCAAAGACTCATTGGCTCTAAATGGGTTTATAAAATTAAGCGGGATTCCACAGGGAAAATCTCACGATACAAAGCCCGTCTAGTGGCTAAGGGGTTTAATCAACAACCTGGCCTTGACTTTGTTGATACTTTTAGTCCCGTCATTAAGATGACGACTATTCGTTTGATTCTATCTCTGGCTCTGCATTTCAAATGAGGGGGATTCAACAACTTGATGTAAAAAACGCCTTCTTACATGGTTTCCTTACAGAGAATGTTTTTATGCAACAACCACAAGGTTTTGTCAATTCCTCATGCCCCAATCGTGTATTTCATCTTAGGAAAGTGATTTATGGTCTTCGCTAAGCTCCGAAGGCTTGGTATGCTAGATTTTCAAGTTTTATACTTAAACATGGATTTAAAATGTTTCTCTCAGATACTTCATTGTTTGTTCGACATCGATCTCACTCAATCACCATCATTCTATTGTATGTGGACAACATTCTAATTACGGGTAGTGATGTGCAGTTTATTACTCAACGGATTAATTGGTTAAGTATTCATTTTGATATCCGTCATTTAGGTCCCCTAAAGCATTTTCTGGGTATTGACTTCATTAAGACACCTACTAGGTATTCTTTGTCACAAAAGACTTATATTGAAAGTTTGTTACAGAAGGCAGGAATGGATTCCTGTAAAATCAGTCCAACTCTTGTGGTGTCCAAGAATAGGTTCAATTCCGATGACAACTTGTATTATGATCTTACTTTTTACAGGTGCCTTGTCAGAGCTCTTCAATATCTAACAGTGACAAGGCTGGACATTGCATTTGCTGTGAACACTGTATGCCAACACATGCACAAACCTCGCAACTCTCATTTTCAAGCAGTGAAGAGGATATTAAGATACCTAAAAGGCACTATTCAGTTGACTCCCAAATTCACTTCGGGGTCATTGGCTTTGAATGCATACTCTGATTCGGACTGGGCCGGCGACATTACGGATCGAAAATCTACTAGTGGGTTCTGTGTCTTCTTTGGTGATAATCCTATCATGTGGTTATAGCCAAGAAACAGTCGATTGTCTCAAGGTTCTCTATTGAAGCCAAGTACCAGTGTCTGGTGTCAACAACGGCTGAATTGTGTTGGCTTACAATGCTTCTTAATGAGCTCCGAGTTCCACTGGCTTGTTTACCTGTTATCTGGTCTGACAACTCCTCGACTATCTCCTTGGCTCAAAATCCTGTGTTTCACTCCCGTATAAAACACATAGATCTTGATTGTCACTTTATATGAGAGAAGGTGCTACTAAATCAACTTCACGTGAGATATATTCCAACAGAGGAACAACCAACAGACATTTTTACAAAGTCTTTATCTTCTTCTAGGTTTCAGCTTCTTAGAGTCAAGTTATGCGTGGTTCCCCCCACTTCACTTGAGGGGAGATGTTGAGGAGTTCATATAGTTTCAAAGGAAGGCATGCGTGTTAGTTGTGGTGAGGTGTGCGTGTTGGTTAGAGTGAGTGCCAGCTGAAATATTATGCAAGTCTGTGAGTGAAAATATTCTCTTGTAACCTGTTAAACTAAAGAGTATAAATTGAGAAGGATACTCAGTTGAGTATCAAGATCGTTTTCATCTCATTTTGTCTTCTCTTTTCTTCACATCACCTTCTCTCTCTCTCCTCTCTCTCTGTGATTTCTTTTACTTCAGAACTCACATTTCCTCACCCATATGCCCTCTTATAAATTATGATATGATGACTGAAAATTCCCAGAGATCTGAATCCATCTCATTTTAACTTCATTGTTAATCCTTATCTGAACATTTCCCAACACAAGAAGATTAGCCATGGATCTCCCAATCATTCAAATCTTTCATAAGACAACGAGACCACCTTACTCTATTCACGTATAAATACTTTGCAACCTTGGCTTTCATTTCTGGCCTCGTTGAATATACAAGAACTTTTTTTTTGGTAGTCAAATTACATGGTTTGTTCATCATATATATGGAATGCGATCATATATACGTTAGTCTGAATTTTATAACATTATTTTCTTTCCCTTGAAAATGATTTCTTTTGTGGTGTTTGTGAAGACATGCGATTGTTGGGAATGCATGTACTTATGAAAGGAGCAGATCGCTTTTAGGAAAATTAGAAAGCCCACATGATTTATTGTTTAATTTGATATAATAACCATATTCTATCATGATGTAGTCAGTCTTCGGTTGCCTACTTTAATCAGGAGTAGAAGTCATGTGAAACAATCTGAGAAGGAATTTAATTATGGGAACATTGTGATTATTTGGTCTATAACTGATTCCCTAGGTACTTACCATTAGGAATAAATGTAAATAAATCTCGTAAGAATGTTTACCTACAAATATATGTTATTTCATTTTTTTTTAGTTTGTATGTAACGACCTTTTTGAATGGACTGTAACAATTTTCTTCCATTCCTAGTGGATGGATGCTAGTATCCTATTCAACAGTAATCATGTAATAAATCTCCTTAGTATTGAATGATGATTCCGCCATCAATATTCAACTCAACTCAATAAAACCTTACAACAATTATTTTAACTTGTAAATTAGTAACATAGTGTTGTAATAAAATAGTTATCATATTCATTGCATTTTCCATGTGTAGTATAAAGGGCTTTATCTCTCTTATTTCTCATTGTGTCCAAGTAAATTGGGTTAGGGATTACAAAACTCTTTCATCAGCCATAGTATAGATCTTTGTGCCTTTTTTTTGACTGGAGAACTTGATTTTCAAGCAGTTAATAGAAGCATGACTCATGTTGGCATAGATTTTAATTTCAGAGTTTAGATATGAGATCTTTATTTTATTTTTATATATACAAGGTATCATCGTCGTCATCATCTAGTATTAGTGTTAACGTAATTACCAAAAAAGGTATGTTATTTTAGTATGACATTGTTTACATCAACTTTGGGTTTTGCTTTTCTGCTATTTCTTTTGTTTCTTATTATATTGCTGTGTTCTGTGTCCTTTGGGTAGGGAATCTACCTTTTATTATCACAAGTCTCTTTTGCAGATATGAAGTACTCAAAGTGGGGTTGCATCCCGTCTTGAATAATGGCTAATTGGAGTGCGTGTTATGGGTGGTTTAACTTGCGCAATGCAGCTTGTGGTTAATGAAGGTGGATTGGTTCCAGCTTTCTTAGGGGTGTTAACGAGACAAGCTTTGCCCATTTCAGTTCAGGCTCGTAACACAAAAAGCAGGTTCACGCTCGTGATGAGTCTGAAGGCTGAGCGAGCTCAGGCTCGGCTCAGCTCGGTTTAACAGATTGACAACACATGGGGAGTTGGGTTAAATATAAAATGAGAATCTAAAAGGTACAATAATTTCAAAAACAAATAATGTGGCAGTTTTGCATGTCATAACATTAGTCACCGTTTCGATAAAAAAATAAAATAAAAATAAACCCTCATTAAATTTAAAATGACATCATATGTCTGCTTTGGTGTACAACACATTGGTAAAAAAAATTTTTTATTAATATTTTTATAAGTATAATTTGGGATCTTATATTTGCACCTCAAGTTTTTGTAAGCACACCTCACTTTAACTCTATTCCAAAAATACCCAAACTTAAAATGACAGTGATAACCCTAATGAAAAAAAAAAACTTAAAAAACAAATTTGTAAGCACACCTCCTCCTCCCCTACTCCAACACCGTCAACTTCAAACTCTCATTCATTGTTTACTTCACACCTCTTTCGTTCTTCTGCTCCATCTCCATTATTCTCCATCTAGGCTCTTTAACACAAAAAAAACCCACACATTGTGATTCTCAAACAAGAACTCAATCGATGGAGTATGAAGAAAATGAAATAGAGCGAAATGGAAGCCTCAAGGTAAAATTTTTTTCAAGTTCGCAACCGTTTTATTTTTTATTTTTTTATTCTCCGTTGTGTTCAGCACTCTGATGTAGAACAGTATTAAGTATGTTGGGTACTACTCTACCGAACATGCTTAATACTGTTCGACATTAGAGTGTCGAACAGGCTTAAGCCTGTTCAGCCTTGAGATGCCGAACAAAAACAAAAACTGATTTTTTTTTAGTAGCCCAATGCCTTGACTCATTGCAGTTGGATTGGTGATGAAATGGTGATAGATTACATCAATGAATTCACCACGCATGAGGTAAAATTAAGTGTAAGTAACTAATAGTGTGTATAACAATTTGGATGAACTTGACGTTATTATTGTTCTCCTATGTGTAGATATTCAGTAGTCGGGGACATTGATTAAGTGGGCAACGGATGTTAGAAAAAGGAATGGGTTTGTTGTAGTTATTATGAAGTCAAATTCCAGTTATGGTGTAAGAAAACCAGGTGTGACCCTTGTATGTGAGCGGAATAGATGCTATAGAGATGATAAGAGGACAAGAAATGTCAGCGGGGTTGTAAGAAACAAGAGAAAGGACACCAAAAAGTGAATAACCATTCCAACTGAAGGGAAAAAAAGTTACCCATTGTTGACGATTGGTTATTGTTAGTCATATGCGGGGTGCATAATCACCCTGTTGTGGATCATCTTGAAAGTCACTCTTATGTGGGTAGATTGTCAGACGGAGAGTCATCACTTTTGAAAGATATGTCTAAGAGTAACGTTCGATCAAAAGACATATTAAGTGCAATAATGCAAAGAGATGTCTTCAACACGACTACAATAACCGCAATATATAATGCGCGGGTTAAACAAAAGAGGGAAGAGAAGGCTGATAGATCTCAGATGCAACACTTGCTTGGACAGTTGGCGAAAAATAATTACATCGAGTGGCATCGGGTAGTTGAAGACAACGAAACTGTCACTGATATTTTTTGGGCACACCTGGCTTCTATAGACCTGTTGTGTGCATTGTCAAGTGTATTGATAATGGATTGCACCTATAAGACAAACAAATATCGCATGCCGCTGCTAGTAAGGGTGGGCATGGGTTGGGCCGGGCCGGGCCGAGCTCGGCCCGCAAAATTGCCGGAAAAAGACAGGCCCGAGCCCCCCTCGAGGCATGAACATTTAAATATATAATATATAT
>JAOXJP010226407.1:0-11497 GCA_025762735.1 Platanus orientalis | reverse complement strand
GGAAATTATCATGGGCGAAGAAGCCAGGGATTTAGGAGTCATGGTGGCCGTGGAGGCCAAGACTTCAAGGGATATAGTGATCGAGGAGACTAAGGCGAATATCAGATGAAGATAGACCTACCCAATTTTGATGGTTATCTTCACATCGAAGACTTCCTTGATTGGCAAGCCAGGGTGGAGAGGTTCTTTGATTATATGGAAGTTCCTGAAAAGCGGAAGGTTAAACTAGTATCCTATAAGTTAATTGAGGGAGCATTGCTTAGTGGGAGCATTGCCTAGCGAAAAGTCAAAAACGTTGGTGCAATCCTAACTTAAGATGAAGCGCATGTTGCAGGCTAGATTTTTACTACCAAACTATGAGCTAACACTTTTCCAACAGTATTAGAACTATAGGCAAGGAAGTCGAACCGTGGCGACATATACAGAGGAATTCTAGCAACTCCAAGCATGTAATGAGTTGTCAAAAACTGAGATACAATAGGTCATACGGTTTATTAGGGGATTACGTGTGACCATCCAGGATCGAGTGTCCCTACAAGCCATATTTTCTATTACAGAGGCTATAAACTCCACAACAAGAGCAGAAACACAGTTGGATCAGACCAATATGAGAAATCAAGCGCCAAATAGAAGTTCCTCCGAATTTTCGCTTACGGCATTGAATAAGGGAAAACAAACTGTGATTTCGTAACCACCAGTTGCTATAAATCGATAAATGAGCAGTAGTAGTGGTTCGACAGCAAACACAGCCCAAAATCCTAATCCTTATGAGCAACCCATAGTTGACAAGTGTTATCAATGTGAACGGCTTAAGTATCGTTCAAACTAGTGTCCATAAAGGAAAACGAAAAACCTAGTGAAGGACAACGAGTTTGATGAGGAAGAACAGACAGAAGATGTCGAACCAGAGGATAATGAAAATGGTGTGATTGAACCAGATGATTAAGATCTCTCAAACTCTTGTGGTAAGGAGATAATTATTAGCACCAAAGCGAGAGGGACACCTATAGAGGCATAGTATTTTCAAGACTAGATACACTATCAACTGAAAGGTCTGTGATGTCATTATTAATAATGGCAACACCGAGAACATTGTATCACAGGTCATGGTATCAAAACTTGGCCTGAAGACAGAGAAACACCCCTCGCCGTATAGTAATGGTTGGATTAAAAGGGATGTCGAGTCAAAGGTAACACTCACTTGTTTTTCTTTCTCCATTGGCAAAATTTATTTTCATGAGATTACATGCAATGTGGTGGAGATGGATGTCTGCCACATGATCTTGGGGCCGTGGCAATCCGATGTTGATGCTATCTATAGGGGTCGAGACAATGTTAATGTATTTGAAAAAGGGGGTAAAAATTACACTAGTACCTCTTAAGGGGGACAATTCACCCAAGACTTCGAAAGTGGAGGGGAAGTCATTTCTCCTTTTTGGCAACAAGGACTTTGGAGTAGAGATGGAGGATACAGGTGAGGTTCATGTCTAAGTCATGCAAGGAGTGATATAAACAAAACCCGTTACGATTCTAGAGAAATTGTGACTAATGCTTGATGAGTTTAAGGAGATTATTCCTGAAGAACTACCTCATGGTTTACCTTCTGATGCAGGACATACAACACCACATCGACCTGATACCAAATTCCAACCTACCTAATCTCTCACACTACCGAATGAGCCCAAAAGAAAGTCAAATTTTGTAGGAGCAAGTGGACGATCTTATGCAAAAGGGACTGATTCAGGAGAGCAAGAGTCCTTGTACCATACCTGCTCTATTGACTTCGAAGAAAAATTATAGTTGGCACATGTGTGTAGATAGCCGAGCTATCAATAAAAATAACAGTCAAATATAGGTTTCCCATACTGCGGCTAGAGGATATGTTATATATGTTGAATGACTCGAAGATTTTTACAAAGTTAAACCTGCAGAGTGGGTACCACAAGATTCATGTGAAGCCTAGGGACAAATGGAAGACTGCGTTCAAAACAAAAGAGGGTCTATATGAGTGGTTGGTGATGTCTTTCGAACTATCCAACGCTCCGAGTACCTTTATGAGGCTGATGAATCAGGTATTAAAACCATTCATTAGCAAATTTGTCGTCGTCTACTTTGATGACATCCTAATATACAATCGGGTTGAGGTTGAATATGTAGCACACTTAAAGTAAGTCCTAACAGTTTTGTAGGAAAATAAACTGTATCTCAATCTGAATAAATATAGTTTCATGACCGACAGTTTATTGTTTCTAGGGTTTATAGTGAGTGTTAAGAGCATTTGAGTTCATGAGGAGAAGGTGAGAGCAAATCATGAATTGCCAACTCTTAAAACAGTAAATGAAGTTCGTAGCTTCCATGATTTGACAACCTTCTATAAGAGATTTGTCAGAAATTTCAATAGTATTATCACATCTATCACTAAATGCATGAAGAAAGGAAAGTTTCAGTAAGGAGGAGAAGCGGAACAGAGTTTTGTTTTGATTAAGGAGAAGTTGTTCATTGTACTAGTCTTAGTATTACCGAGCTTTGAAAAACTCTTCCAGGTAGAGTGTGACGCTTCCATTATGGAGGTCGGTACTGTGTTGTCATAGGAGGGTTGTCTATTGGCATTTTATAGTGAGAAGCTAGTAATGCATGCAAGAAGTGGTCGACATATAAACTAGAGTTTTATGCAATCTTTTGTGCCTTATAGCATTGATAGCATTACTTGATTCAACGTGAGTTCATATTATACACAAACCACCAAGCATTAAAATTCATTAACAGTCAGAATAACATCAACTAAATGCAAGCCAGGTGGGTTTCCTATATTCAGAAATTCTCATTCTCATTGAAGCACAAGTCAGGCCAATAGAACAAGGTTGCCAATGCATTGAATCAATGCATGTCCTTGTTAGTAATGTTGCAGATTGAGATTATTGGTTTTGACTGTCTAAAGGAGTTGTATGAAGAAGATGATGACTTTGGGGGTATTTAGGTTAAGTGCAAGAATGGAAGGTCGGTAGAAAGTATGTTGGTTCAAGATGGATATCTGTTTCATGATAATCAATTATGCATCTCAAGAAGTTCACTAAGAGAGCAAATAATCTATGAGCTGCATGGTGGTGGTTTGAGTGGACATCTGGGGTGAGACAAGATAGTGGCATTGGTTGAAGAGTGATACTATTGGCCTTAGTTGAAAAGGGATGTGGGCAATCATGTCCGTAAATGCCCAATTTATCAAATGGCAAAAGGTCAGTCTCAAAATATATGCCTGTACTTACCTTTACCAATTTCAGCATTGCCTTTGGTGGATCTGTCTATGGACTTGTATTAGGTCTTCCATAAACTTAGCAAGGTATAGATTCTATCTTTGTGGTAGTTGACAAGTATTCAAAAAAGACACATTTTATTCCCTACAAGAAGACGTCAGATGCTACGCATGTGGCCAATTTGTTCTTCAAAGAGATTGTTCGTTTGTATGGAGTGCCTTAGTCTATCACGTCAGACTGTGACACTAAGTTTCTTTCCCATTTTGGGAAGGTCTTGTAGAAGCGGTTTGACACATCTCTAAATTATAGCAGCACAAGTCATCCATAGATTGATGGTCAGACCGAGGTAGTGAACCGGACCTTTACAACCTTATTCGTTGTATTTCTGGAGGGAAGCCGAAACAATGGGATTTAACATTGGCACAGACGGAGTTCGCTTTTAATAACATGGAGAAAAGGTCGACGGAAAAATCCCCTTTTTCAATCGTTTGCTGTTGCTTACTAAAGCATGCACTAGATTTAGTACCACTACCTAAGCTTCATACAATGAGTATTACACTTAAAAATATGGCAGACAGGATTCAAGCCATACAAGAGGAAATGCGAAAGCAGCTTAAAGAGTTTAGTGTCGAATATAAAGAAGCAGCTGATAAGAAAATACATGAGAAGATCTTCAAAGAAGGAGATTTGGAGATGGTCTATCTGCGAAAAAGGAGGTTTCCTATGGGTACTTATAACAAGCTAAAGGATAAGAAGTATGCTCCTTATCAGATTGTCAAGAAGATTAATAATAATTCTTATGTTGTTGATCTTTTAGATGATATGGCTATTTCCCTTACTTTCAATGTAGCTGACGTGTTCGAGTACTACCTACCTAATGAACCTAATTACCCATAACCTAACTCAAGGTCGAATTCTTTCTAAGTGGGAGGGACTGATGTAGAACAGACAGCATAAACTTTCCTTGAACAAAGGGACAGACAGAAGTCAACATGCTAGAAAGCCAAAAAAACACTAATCGGAATCATGGGCGTCAGCAACAAAATTGCTTGAAATTTAGTAAGCTAAAGGGAATCATTGCAAGGATTAAGACTCATTGCTCCGCCATAGGCACTGCCAGTTTTCGGATAAATTCCTTCATTAAGGTCCTCAAATAAGTGTTTTTGCTATTTATAGTACCTTTTCTTTTCCATATAACTTTTAATTTAGAAGTCAGAATAATATCCCGTTTGTTCTGGGATGTCTCTTAGAGACTATAGGATTTGATTTTGTCATTATCTCAATTTTACAATTTTTTGTAAATTACCCAAATTAGCCTAATTTCATGTCTAACACGAATTAGGGTTCATTTCTTTATTTAAGAGCATTGTAGCCCTCAAGGAAATTCATCTTTTGACATTAATACAAATTTTTAGAATCTTTTCTTTTTTGGTGGATTCTAGAAACCCCTTGTAGATTCAAGAGTTATCATCTTAAAACAGACGTGTTTTATTTTCCTTGGCTTTCCATCTACATCATTCTTAAATGAAGAACCGGCGTTGTACCAATTCTCGACCAAATAAAATGCGTATGGTAACCCTCACACAAAAATATGCAAAATTTTATGAAGAATTTCATTCATTAGTATTCTATTGAATTACAAAGAATCAAGATGTACGATATTGTGGAAATCAAGATTCTTACACTTGTTCAATTAACATAAGCCAAAAAGAAAGGTTCTTGAAAAATAATGAATGCTGAAAATCATAAAAAGTGATCTAGAACCTTAATCTTTAGAGAAATTAACTAAGGAAGCAAAGGGATCAAGTCAAAAATGATGAAATGATCAAAAAGGAAGCCAAAAATAAGAATAATTAAAGAAAAAATGGAAGAATTAGAAGAATATCAAAATTTGCCCAAAATTTCAAGAATGATGGGTTTTCAATTTAAAACCCTTAAAAGGTAGGGACATTAAGGGACATGTAGTCGCCCCCTATTTGATGGATAATTTATCTTTTTTAAAAGAAAAATAAATAAATAAAGGGTTCAGAGGTATACGGTTGAAGTGGTTGAGTTTAGGGTTCAAGAAAGGATGCACTTTAAGAAACCCTAGAATTTAGGGTTAGAAATTGGGGCTTTTGATGTAGATGGATGTCTTTTGTTATGTGATGAAGAAACCCAGAGGAATTAGCTAGTTCTATCTAGTTGAGTCCTGGTAATGATGGATCTTAGAACTAAATTCAAACTCCTCTCCGAGACATCGTTTAGAGTTCTTATTAGTGATCAATTTGAAGATAATTTAATCGATACAAGTGTGGTGGAAAAACTTCAGCAACATGAACAAGATAGAATTTATTGTGGCTACATTGGTTACAATACGGATGAGTTTGGTGTTCAAATTTAAATGGGAAGATATGGAGATAGTGCAGAGTGCAAGGTTTCGTCAGAACATTATGGAGTAATCTTTGAAAGATCATGGATTAAGGAAAGACGTGCAACTTACAATGTGGAAACATGCCTTTTGAAGCTTAAAAGTTGTGGAGAATGGTATGGTCTTAAAACCCTACCACACTAGCCCATTCCAAAGGAGCTGTCAATTCCGGAAGAACCTACTCCTAAGGAGGATTCTAAAGACCATGAACCCTCATCCAAGGAGAAAGAGCAGCATGAACATACTCATGTAAACAGAAAACAACCCAAGAAAGAAAGTAAGCTACAAGTTAATCATGTGTTTCCCTCTTCTAAGATGCCTTCGATGTTGCTGTCCCTACAAAATGAAGACCATGAAGATTAAGTGTCTATCCCTCTATTTGTGAACTCTCCTCTAATAAGTTCATGGTCATACTTTTTCTAACCCGGGGAAATTAATTCATAATCATATGCAGTGAACAAAAAGAAGCTTGATGACCATGGATAGTTCCCAAGACGTGTCTATAAATTTTAGGGCTTTTATATTTGATTTAATTTGATTTTAAGGTTAAGGTTGCACCTAGAAGGCTACAATTATTTTAGGGTTATTTTATTTGGGTCTTATTTTATTTTAGGGCTAGTTCTATATTTATTTTTCTAATTAGATTGGGGTTAATATGTATCCAAACACTAAAGGCCTTAGAAAAGAAAATATTCATGATAATCAAGCGTCTTTGTAATAAAGGTTAAACCTATGGTCTTAGGTGTAATATTAAAATTAGGAGTCCTAATTGGCTTAGAAGTCTAGTAGTCCAAATCTATATAAAGAATGGTTATTAAGTTGTATTCAGTTTTCTCGAAGATGAAATAAAGATTTGGGTTAATTGTGGAGTCCACGAGTGGGTTGATATCTTCTCCAACCCCTCATGTGAGGTGAGTGTCTTCCCTCTTTCCTCTTATTATCTCTCTCTTTTCTTCTCCTCCTACGATCTCTTCTTTTCTCCTTCTCTTCTTATTACTTTCTTCTTTCTTGGTTTTTTCTTTTTTCTCTCTTTTTCTTACATCTATCTTGTTGATTCTTTAAATTTTCTGTTTTGTTCGATTTTTTGAATTAAAGATTCATCAAGAATTTCTCTTTCTTGATTTTCTTGAATCCTCTATTAAATAATCTCTGCAGTTCTAAATTTTAAAGATTTTATATACTTATAGGCCTTGGAATTTGATGCAATTTTGTATGGAAATCCCTTTAAGGGTCATCTAACTCCTAGTAAAATTTCATAAAATTCTGAAACGTCGGTAGGGGTATTCTGGCAATTTTGTGGGTCTATCATAAAATTACATAATTGCCCTTCTGGTCTTCTTCCACTATCTTTTCTTTTATTTTCTTGATTCCTTCTTTGCTTTCTTGAATTTATTCTCTTCTATTCCTTTCTTTAATCAAGAATTGCACTTTTAAATTCTTTCTTTAATCTTATTGAATCTTTCTAGTTTGTTGATTTCATTAAAATTGAATTCTTCAAACTCTTTCTTTAACTCTTGAAATCCTATCATACTTTTATAGGACCCTAATTCTTAGGTATCCTACATCAAAACAGCCCCTTTAAAAACTTACAGCTTACAGGGGGATGTCCAACACTAATAAACTCCTTTAACTCTAACCTTAACTGAGAAATAACTAAAATTCCTATTCAACAAATAAAAAAATTAAAGGCCGACTTTCAAAACCTACTTAAATAAGAACTTCATTAAGTCTCCTTAATAACAAAGTAGAAGTCAAGGTAAACTAAATAAACTCTCCTGCTCCAAGTAAAGCTAATAACTAGCCACATACATATAGCTGTGTGGTTAATGAGTCAAATCTGTCCATGTTTCACTAAGATTCTACATTAGAAACTAAATAAATTTTAGCAAGCTGCAGTCTATAGAATCTCCATAAAACCCAGCCACCTACTAGAAAAAGGAATTTTCTAGTGCTACGACAACATGTGGGGCCACTTGGAAAGTCTTATGGGGCCCACATATATGTTATGGTTGACTTTTCTAGGCTTGTGTCTGTAGCTCTTTCAGCCCATCAATCATCTGATAAGCTTGTTGATTCCAATCAACTTGCACCAACTTGAAAAAATCCGGCTCCAACAAATTCATGGCTTGATACTTCTTGTATAGATATGTATCAAGTCATTGGAAATATTCAGCAGTAACCCACATACTATCTGATGATAACCTATCTTTCCACTAAACCAAAAGCTTATGATATCCTCCATGCTTTGTCAATACAACCTAATCTTCAAGCACATTTTCAATCAAATGCTTTAGTTTCAATGGGTTTATTTAAAACCTAATAGCTTACTTGCTGTAGCACAAGGGAAAGATACCAAAACATGGATGTAAAATAATTCCAAGAGGCTAAAATAATTATGAGATTCAAAGTGCAAAAGCAAGAAATTTCAAGAATTAAATTTTAAAGCAATAAAGTAGCCACAAAATAGGGAAAATCAAGAAACAGAATTGTAGAATAGAGGTTAGAATGAAAAGGAACAGAAAAGAAGAAATAAGGAAAAAGACTCCAAAAGGGTATTTTTGTAATTTTAGACAGAAAGTCCAAAATTTACCAAAATACCCCTCTGACATATCAAAAAATTCCAAAATTTTTAGGGTATTTTCTGATGTGTTCACGGACTAAGGTTAAAATTTCATGAAATTAAAATAAGTCTTGATAAGTAAAATTAAAGAATTTCAGAAAATTTGAAGATTTATTAATGGAACTACAAAAAGAAGAAAATGTAGATGAAGAAGATAAAGAAGAAGATTACCTTGAGGAAATTACCAACCTCAACTTAGGAAATCACCAACCTAATCCTTGTTTAAGCAAAGAAAGTGATGCCGGATGCATATGGTTTGTAGAGAAAAAAAAGAAATATGCATGCAAGTTACAAAAGAATGAAGAGATCACGTTAGATTACTCAAAATAATGACTAATATAATCAGGATTCCTACTCATTAACCAGTTTGTTTAAGTTCAGTTTGGGAATTAATGATGTTCCAAAGTTTATACAATGCACCAGTTCAAGAACTAATAAAATAACCCCAATTAGAGTCCGGGACAAGACTCAAAGAACTACTAAAGTTCCATGCTGTAAAACACACACTAACAGGTTGTTGGCCAATAAATGACTGAGAAAGAAAACTGGGGTACACAATTATTTAAAGGGTTGGAACAGAAAACTCTGAGATTTCGGCAATTAACCCAGTCCTACAAATAGGGCGGATCTGATCATTGGACTGTGGCAGCAATGATAATAACAGTCCAGCCTTTTAAATGACATTACAAAGATTACTGTGAAATGTGGGGATCAGCAAGTGGAAGTCCACATCACAACAGTAGATTGAGGTTTGAGATAAGGCTGTATGCTTATAAATAGGTGCAGAAAAATAATCCTGCAGTCCCTTCAATGGACCTTGATCATGAAACACGAAGAAACTAAGGGGGAAGTTTGATCGCAAGCAAGAGGAACCTTAGCCATTAATTCCGACCACACATCCACAGCACGGAAACAGAGAGATATAGAAGAAAGTACTAATAAATACCTGGAAAAGAGTAGTAGCAATCCACAAAGAAAGTTTTTTGGCATCTCACTAAGCGTGACTTGACCTAAGATGGTCTCTTAGGTCCCCTAATCTCCGGAGAGAAGTAGCCGCCAACCACCATGAAAGTTCTCAATCAATTCTTCATTGAAAATTCAAAGAAAAGAAGAGGGTTTTTAAGGATGCCGCCCCCTGTGTCTTTTACAATAGTAATCCCAACATAAAATAAAAGAAAATGACCCCCTTGCCCTTATTACATAAAATTAAAATAAAACGAGTTATATTAAACCAAACGACATAGGAATCGAACCAAAATGACCAGAAAATAAAACTAAACAACTAATAATACTCTAGCCCTTCCTTGTGCACTTAGGTGGGCCCCACATAGGCTGGCCTATGGGACCCTCATGCTCCCGAGCTACTCGAACTACAATAAATGAGGCTTGGTCCTCCTCCAATGCTGGTGAACACGATAAGGGACTTGGATGTCCTCATCACAAGAAGAAAGAGATAGATACTTTATGAGAAAATCACCAGCCTCATGTCCCTTGGAAATCATCAACCAAGGCCTCCAATTTTGGCACCATAGCTAAGAAAAAAGAGAATTATTCTCATTCTTATAGAGAAAAAGCAAAGACTTTTTTTTTTCATTCAACTTCGTTATAAAATTATAGGAGTGGGGTTGCCTTTAAATAAGCTTACAACCTTAAACAGTTAGAAACATACTAAAATTAGAAACTTCCCAAATTTGTAAACTTGCTAGCCAGGTTTTCTAAAACATAAAACTACAAAAATCACTTTCCTAAAATTAAAATAACTAAAACTTAAAACTTTATAATAAAAAAAAAATAAAAAATAAAAATCATTATTCCCGTTTTTACTAACACCCCTTAGTAATTTGGTCATAACTTTCTCAAATCACATCGGACTTTAGCAATCTCTGTCTTGTTAGAAAGTTAACTGAATAACTTATCTAATGACACCAAAATCAAGCAAAAATGACAAGTTTTGTCTTTTGAAAAAGTGAGGTAAACATAAAAAACGGGATTATTCTTAAAAAAACACCCAACATCATGGCACTATAAGCCTTATTACATAGAGATACAAAATAATGTTACCTCTCTATAAGACTCTTATTAAAACTACATAACATTGCATCTTCTATAAATTGCTCCATGCATGGATCCCATCAAGGCCAAGTGTGGGGCCCATCTTACTCCCATGTTCTCATCAAAACCCCTTGTTCAAAAAAACTCGACCTCAAGTTTTATAGAGGAAAATAATCAACATGATGTGAGAATTTGCATTAATTACCGACGAACCATATCCATCAACTATAAGATTGTGATGCAAACCTATCTTCTTGTAAGTGTCTACTATAAAAAAGATTTCAGAATAAGTAATTGTCACATGATAATCAACCAATAAAGGAAACACCTCATAATACTCATCCTGTTGAATATAGATGAGTGCAACAATCTCATGAATCATGGTAGAGTCAGGAAATGGCATATTGGTGAGAAGGGGCAAAATCTCACTCGGATCTAAAATTGGGACATCATCAGATAGCTGATCACAAACTAGGGCAACAATGATACATGGTTAGCAACCACTATGGCCTCATCTGTCTCACTTAAAACATTAACACAATTCTTCTCAACATTCCCCTCATTAATATCCTCATTAAACAGCTTTAGTTCGAATAAAGTTCAATCTTAAGGTGCATTGGATTCTTTCTTAGGCTCTTCCTTAATTGCATCTGTGCTCTTTTCTGTCTTCTTATATATGCAGTTCTTAACACTTTTAGTTACTACTAATGGCACCTTATTAGCAAGTTTGAGTTGGAGACAATACAATTCATCATGGTTATAGAGTTGCAACAATTGAGTCCATGGTTTTAAAAATTGGATGATCCGAGATTGGATCGCCCAATCCGAATCGGGATCAGACAGGACCGGTCTAATCCTGGCCTATAAATCGTTATCCCACCGGGATCATCCGATCCTAGTCTTGGATCATCCGATTCGGGGCCGGATCATTCTAGATCATCCCAGATTGGACGATCCAAGATTGGGATCGGACGATCTGGAAAAAAAAAGAACTAAAAACTAAACTAAAATAAAGTAAATTTGTTTTCTTCAAGAGTGAACAAACTCTTGCCTAATTCTCAATAAATATTCCTAAATGTTGTTAAATAACATATAAGAGGTATACCCCCTTTGGAACCCCCCCGCTAACCCCCCTATATTGATAGTATGGGATTAGCCCCCTAC
>JAOXJP010226406.1:0-11497 GCA_025762735.1 Platanus orientalis | reverse complement strand
ACTTATCACTTTTCGGTACTGATGTGTCCATACCCTGATGCCGTTTTCACAGTTCTCACAAGATTCGTCCTCTCCTAATTTTTAGTGCACTTATAGGCACTCCTAGAGGGGGCACCAAATCCCGAGGATTTATAATACCCAAAAAAAAAATCTAAGGATTCTAGGAAAAAATTAGGTGAAAACCTCGTAAGAACTGTGCAAACAGTACAGGGGTGCAAACACATCAGCTCCAAAAAGTGATTAGTGCCC
The DNA here is from genome assembly GCA_025762735.1 of Platanus orientalis. Lineage (NCBI taxonomy): Eukaryota > Viridiplantae > Streptophyta > Magnoliopsida > Proteales > Platanaceae > Platanus > Platanus orientalis. The sequence goes on along the minus strand of JAOXJP010226406.1, from coordinate 11,248 downwards.
CCTAAAACTGTAAATCACTTTTCTGTACTGATGTGTCAGGGGGTGCAATGAAATCTCACGATGTCTACACTTCCATCGCTTCACCGAAAACCATGACAATACGATCTTTCACACCCTAATTATTAAAGTTTTAGTTGACACTCGGGAGTAATAGTTGCCCGTATTCTGTGCACTCAAAATCTGTGCACAATTCATGTTCAAAGGTATGTGTACCCTCACATCAACATTGAAAAGTGATAAGCATGCATCCCAAAAAATGCAAATCACTTTTCAATGCTGAAATGAGTGTTCTCAGCCCCCGACATGCATTATGCACAGATTCTGTGCTCACAGAAGCCAAGCCAAATCACTTTGAAAAGGGTATGAATCATCTCGAGTCCTACTAGATATCGCATCAGTACAAATCCAGCACATGCCACAATATTCGGTAATGGTTATTTTGACAATTACATGGGTTTTATCTAGTGTGCATTTACTATAACACCCTCCTTTATCGTCATATATTTTCTAAAACATATATTTTCTAAAACACCTTTTTTCAGTCGTCATATCACTTAATAACTTGATATTTATTCATATTCAACCTTTAAACTGAAGTAGGGACAGAACAGTAGGCTCAGCGCATTCAGGGTATATATATATATATAAAATAAAATAATATATATATCATAATAATAAACTTTTAATAAGTTAATACATAATAATACTTATGTATTTAGTTGATTAATCATTGTGCAATGTCATTACATTACTCTACTTTTAAAAAATATTGTTTGATTAGTAATAAATAAATATCATGTGAATCATCTATAAATTTGCATTTATTTTTGCTTGTATTTTTTTGTATTAATTGTTTTTGTTGTATTGAAACATTAATAAAATTATTTTTGTTGCATTGAGACATCTGTACACTTGAGTTTGGTAAGCTGAATTGAGCTTAGGTATCAGGCCTAAGCTTGATCAAGGGGCGGAGCCACATATAAGCAAGGGGGGCAGGTTGCCCCCCTCAGTGTATGAGTACCCTTGTAATAATAATGGGCCTGACAAAATATCATGTTTGATTGACCCCCCCTTCTATGTGTGAGTTGCCCTCCCCTTGAGTGTGTGGGTAAAACCCATGATTGGAATTAGTTGTCCCTTTCAATGTGTGAATGCCCAGTGATTGAAATAAGTTGCACGCCTTTCCTTATTAGAAAATGAGTTCACGTCATGTCTAATCTGGCTGAACTGGTACCACTCCAGTCTTTGCTCAGATTATGACACAATGTCGGATAAAGGGTGCATTAATAAAAGAGCAAATTAATGAATAAAAACTAAATAAAATAAAATAAATTGAGCAAATTTTCAGCCCTAGATGGTGTCTAGGGTGCCAAGTGACTTCATTTGGAATAAAATGGGTGGGAATTTAATATTTCATCTAATCACTGTCCATTTTATTCCATGTAAAGTCACCTGGTGTACTGGACTCCAAATCCTAGACAGAACATCTATTTCAATTAATAAATATATAAGTACTTATGAATTGAATATTTATTATAATATCCTCCTTTAACCTAAGTGTATAGGCTCAAACACCGTTTGTCAAGCCACATGTTACACATTGATTGCTAATGGAGTGGTACCTGTGAAGAGAATCCTTGCCCCAAAATCGGATTAAGTGTGCCCCTAAATGGGTGCCAACAGTGTGCCTGTGATCGAAAGGTGACACATCATGTTGAAAAAGTGATTTACACTTTTTGGGGGGCATTTTTCACTTTTTTGATGACATGTCACCCTCTTATTGTGGGCCACCATTGGCATCCATTAAGGCGATGCACATAATCCTTTGGTTTGCCTCCACTATGTGAAAATCTTGGCTCCGCCCCTGGCTTGATCCTTGTGTGACAAGCTTGAGCCGAGCTAAACAAAGCATGACTCATTAATACCCATGATCTGAAGTTACCATTTATGACAAGCAAACTATTCAAATATTTGGCCTGCTATAGCTTGTATATTTGAAATATAAGTTTAACAAAAATATTGTTAAAATTGACAACCAATAGATACCTCAGAATGACCATTTTCGTTATCTTGGTTTAATTATGCACAAAGAGAAAAATATTCGTAGATAATGTTACTTATAGAATTAGAGTGAGATGATTAAAATGGAAAAGTATTTCTAACGTGTTTGTATGATAAATGAATACCATTAAAATTAAAAGAAAATTTTATAAAATGACTATAAGACTAGCCATGTTTTATGGAGCAAAATACCCAACAACCAACAAACAACATGTACATAGAATGGGTGTGGTTGAAATGAGGATGTTGAGATGGGTGAGTAGCACAACTAAAAATGATAGAATTAGAAATGAATCCATTCGCTAGAGCTTAAGTGTAACACTAATAGATGATAAAATGATAAAAAAAAATGGACTAAAATGATTTGATTATATGTAATGAAGACTAATAATTATACTAGTAATGAGTGAGATGATGTAAGTTGAAGGTATTAAAAGTGTTGGAAAAATATTTGACTATTAAATTTTATTCTAATTATTAATCTTAAACAAAGAAAAATCTTTTCATGTCACGTAATTTATCAAACCATATATTACAAGAGACAAAGTACAATAAAATTATATAAAATTACTTCTAGACTTTTGGGAATAAAATAGAATAATGGAACCCATGAAATGTTGACCAAGGCATGTCTGGTACACTGTCCTTAAACCTGATTTTGCTTCTCCTTATGGATCTCTTCCTCAAGGTGAAAGGGTTGCAAATGGTTATGCTCTAGGATTCAATGGTCTCGAATAACTTCCCTATTATTTCGCACAAAATAACAAAAGCCTAGCGAATTCTCTGTAGTGTTTTATCTCAGACGAACTTTAAAAATATATATATACGTAACAATATGTATTCACTTATACATAATTCACATATTCTCTTGGGTATTTATAGAGTTAGCCTATATAACTATTGGAGCCTGTTTATAACCCATACTTATGGTTCATTATTTGTCTCCCAATAGTCATAAACGACTAACTCATTTATTTGTCTCTAATGGTCAAATAATGACTAGAGAATTTATGTCAAAAAACAGCTAGACCAATTATGGGTCTGTCAATGATAAAAAAATAGCTTTAAGCCCATTAACTAGAAAATGATCCAATAAATATGTTTAATGTGTCATTAAATAGATATCAAAATAAATAAATAAGTAAAGGTAAGTTTAGGAGACCAGTTTAAGACCTCTAGCCACGCGCACATGCACAACGCGACATGGTGCAGTGCATTACGTGCACGCATGTGTGTGTTTTGTAGAATAACATAACTTCATAAAAACAATACATATAATGTCACAAATCAATTATAAAATATAAGTTACTTCATATTATTATTTTGATTGAATTATAAATAATAATAATAATAATAACAACAATGAAAATACAACAAAAATGACTAAAGGATGGTCATAATAGATTTGGGTTGAAATAGTAAAGAGAGACATGACAACTTGTGATTTAACAACACATATGACCCTAAATAAAATGGAATAATGGAATAGGATTTGTATAACCGACCCCTAGTAATTGTGATAAAGCTATTGTTGTTGTTGTGTTATAACTTGTCATGTGTTATCGGGACCTTGATGAGCCCCACCTAAGAGATTAACTGGATAAAAAATCAGATTGAGTAGATGATCCCAGTTATGTATGTTTTTCAAAGTTAAATTGAGTGGTGAAAAATATGCTAATATAACTTCAAAAGAGCTTTTAAAAAGATATGTATATTTCATGTCATTAAAATCGTCTAATCATAATGATTTATTTGTGTTTGCAATTTTTAAGATCGGACCCATCCAGCTATAGGTCTTGATCCTCTGAACATAAAAGACAGGTTATTGGAACCCTTGACCCATTTACGGGTCATATAGATTGAGACCCAAGACACTACCTTAGTTTAATTCAATTTACCTCAACAACCAAGAACGAAGCCTTATCCCAAGTTATAAATCTCAAGGTTCAAATCCATATTTGACGGATCAAGCATTCATGACATGAATAAGATAAATAGAAGGGCTTTGATTGAATTAAGGACCCCTACCTGACCAGGTTGGCCAAAGGAATAAATATCCACGCATCCAAGAGTGTTAGCAAATGTCATGCCAGTAAAGAAAAAGAATAAACAGATTCAATTTGTGTCGATTTCCTTCCAGATCTTAATAAGGCCTGTCCTAAGGAAGATTTTTCCGTCTAATATTATGATTTTCATTGATAATACAGTAGGTTATAAAATGTTCATCTTCATAGATGAATACAATGTGCTTCGTTTCAGATCAAGATTAAGATTAGGGTTTAGTTGTGAGAGAATATTCACGCCAATCATGCAAAGGGAAAGACGAGGTAGAAGGTAGAAGATGTTTTGCAACATAAATCCTGACCGGCTGGGATTTTGTGCTCCCCCTTAAAATGCCCCTAACCTGCTCCCAGGGGAACACATCATTTTTAAAAGTGATTTACACTTTTTGGGGGAGGGTGTAAATCACTTCTTGAAATGATGTATACCCCTTTCAAGGAGGGAGCATGTTAGGAGCACTTCAGGAGGGAGCACAAAATCCTGGTGGTATCCTGATAGACCTGGATTGGTTTGTCAAGACTGTAAATACCAAAACCCCCTCAATATACCTTTTCCCTTCCCGTGATTGACGCCACGTGTATATAGAGGATCTGGAGCTGTAAAATTGATTCCAATCGGTTGTTAAAAAGCACCCCATCACATGAAAGGCCCCTTGTTGAATCAAACTACTAACAAAATGCCTAGAGAAGATAAGAGGACTGCAAAACAGAGGCTACTGTATTGAAACTTGCCCCGCACAGATAGCTAGGCCGGAGGCGAGCTGTTATTATGTATTTCAGGCTCAGGGCTTCAGGGCCAGAGTATGGCCCAATTTAGATTTATAGGCCCCAAGCAAACCCAAGGCCCATTAATTCATTACATATTTACATAAAATAAAATCCAAAAAAAGAACCTATATTACTATTTACTAATCTATAACGTCTCGAGTATTGAGCCTCAGAGTCTAGCCATGGGCTTTGGGCTAGGCCATAGTGAGCCCAAATATGGCCTGAAATTAAGCCCGGGATTATACTCAGGCCCAAGTCCGTCAGGCCTAATCTTGGGCCGGGCCTTTCTAGGCAGGCCTGGTCTTGTGTGCAGCCATATCTGAATCTCACCTAGGGATCTCCTCGTGGACCAATGAGGATAATATGTGGCCTAACAAAAGGTATTTTGATCAATAGACAGGGTCATGAGGGTGTTTTAGAAATTAAACAACTCTGTAATGACCAAAAATTTAAATAAATTCATCAAACCACACACAAAATTTAGCAGGGCATCCCCAATGAGGGTGGATTTCCTCTTGCATAAAAACACCTGTGACCCTCTTGGGCCAGGTGCTGTACGACATGTGGCTAAAAATAAAATAAAAAATTGCCCAATATCGGGTGCAAAGAAGCTTTTTTAGCCATGTGTCACATAGTTCCTGGTGCAAGATGGTCGCCGGGCGCTTTTTCGCAAGAGGAAATCCGTCCTCATTCCCAATTGGCCCATAAGGAGCGCAAGATTTTTTGTGAGTACTTCTGTATAAACGGCAAATATAGCCCTAAATGAAGTGGAATGGCAGTGCAAGAGTCATGCAGCCGACCCCGAGAAGTTGGGATAAGGCTTTGTTGTTGTTATAGCATTCAAACTCTGACAAACACAGGGAACCCTACTGGGTCACAACCTAAACTGCCACATGTAAGATTCTCATATCATATTGATCCATCAGTACAAACCTACGCAACAAACCACCACCCAAAACTGTGAGTCCAAATCAACAGGATAACAGACTATAGTGGAGATATTGTTACATCAACAACGCGCCTGGATATGAAACTAAACGGCCAAACCTTCATAACGCAGAGAGACATCAAAACAGAACCCTAAGTCTCCCTACACCTATATGGTTAGGCCAAATGAATTGTAGACTTGCGAGTCCCCTCCTGAAAAAATTCAGAAAGAAACTGAACGTTTGTATACATTTGTGGATCATCTAAGTATTATTATCCATCCGGCTGGCTAAAGGGTTCTAAAGATTTGTTTTAGCAGCAGAATTACAGATGCGACCTTTAGTAAAATGTTCATTATCTACAACGGCTTTCAAAAAAATTCCCAGCAAGTAGGTTAAGTGTTTATAAATGAATTCAAGCTTTGTTCTTCAGAATAATTTACAACACCTGAAACCCACCTAAAAAGTGAATCTACATAAAGAATTAATACCCTAAAAGCTTCTGCTTCAGAATTTTTTCAAGTGGAAATTGGAGCATGTTTTTGGAGCTCAACCACAAGTTTCTCCCACCCCCTCCTTTGCAAAAGAAAGTTGCATGGTCATCAAAACTTTCCACCCAAACACCAATGGAAGATAACAAGTTAACACTCTTGTCCACAACTATATACACCACAGTTTCTTCCAACAGGAAATGCAAGAATAGAGAACTAAAGAGCAGTCAGAATTACTACATACTAACAAAAGCTCACGAGTCACATGGCATTTGGCAGTTCTTTATCTGGTTACAAAATGGAACATCTGCTTTGATCTTCACTGCTTGAATTTGCATTAAGTGATAAATTCTGCTCTGCCAAACCATATTTGGTATCCCCTGAATTTAATCCGTACTGCAACCAAACCATAAAAATAAATGCAGCAGAAAATAATTAAGATTCACAAAGGAAAACCCACATCATAAAACATCATAAATATTCATAAATTTGGGAGAATTATGGCTAAGCAGGGCATCAATCGAACAAATCAAGGTCTGTAAGGAGTCGCATCCATGATTGCTACCTACTACTAGAATCAAGATGCATCTTTCTGAGGAATTATTGAAACAAGTGGCTACTAAACCAGTTGTATTCATAACAATAAAACTTCCCTCAAAGAGCAGATTTTTTAAAATTATCAGGAAATTGTCAAAGAATAAAAAGGTTTTCAAATCTTTTAACAGTTCCAAAAGGTCACTTAGTCTCTGCTCAAATCAAACTACCTGGTGGTTGTTGGAGTTTAGTATATTGAACAGAGGAAAAATTTGCCAATCATATCAAACATCTCATCAACAATTAATGAAAATTTAAGTAGTAGGTTGATTTGTCTTGTAAAAGAATGGTTGAGTAGACCAGCAATCCTATTCTACCAACAAAAAAAGACCAAAAGTATAGAGAAATCAGCCAATATGGTGACAAAAAAAAATTTCATTTTTTTTCCTTAAAATAATGAAGGTCAACAAAAAAGCTATACTAGCATTTAAGACCACAATCATTTTCCAATTGCATCCATTGAATGAAAAATATTTACAATACCTCAATAGTCACGAGGATCAGAGTTTATATAAAATTGACAGTTAAACAAAATGATGCAGGACAACCATAGAGATAGATTTAAGTGGAGTCAACAGTCAACGCTGTGATGCCTGGAATCATCACTAAAGAGAAGATGGAACCAACACCATCCATATATATAGCCACAAGAGGTTTAATTTCTTTAATTTCATCATTATCCTTTGCATCTACACTTGAGGCCTTACAAAGAATTTTTCACCTTCTAGAGATTTTACATACCCAACCATATTCTTATGCATAGAAGGACCTAAAACACAAATATTCATAAAAGAAATCCTACATGATATTTTTAAAACAATAAAATTACCGAACAGTAATCATTTCTGAAAAGATTTCCTAAATTAAAATGTCAATATAAACACACACTAAATTAAAATTCTTACCAAAACTCAAAATCTTAGCCTCTAGAGATAACAGATGCAGGAGCATCAAGAAGAAATTAGATGGCCATAGATGATCGTGTGGGGACCACTTAGAGTTCATTTTTTTTATTATTACGTTCTAGTGGCTTAAAGTTTCATTCCATAACTTATTGTTAGCCCTAATCTTCAGACGTCACAACTTGCCCGTTCAGGTAGATTTTGATACCATTATAAAGGTTATTCAGTTACCATTCAAACGAAACCAATATCTCACAAATCCAGTGTGTATACTGATGGGTAATAGTATTTGATGGTAATAATGTTTTTTTAGTAATTTATTTTGTTTAAGAGTTTAGCAAATATAAATGGGGGATTTAGGGGTGTATAGGATATTACTAATTTATCCTTGACTAAATCAAGTTGTTTTTATGGTTTTATTAGGGTTAAAGAGTTTTAGCAACTAGAGAATAATAGTTTCTATTTTGGGAATTTGCTGTAATTTTTTTATAATAGGAAAAATAACTTGTGTATTGAATAGATTTCTGGAGCTCAGATTTAAGATTGCAGTTGGAGCTTCATCTTCTTCTCTGACGGTTGGTGCTGTAAAATTATTAGTGAGTTGGTTCTGTAAAATTGTTGGTAAGTTGGTGCTGTTAATAGTCCAATTAGTTAGTGCTGGTGGGGTGTTCTATTTCTCATCTCTTTATTCTTTATTTTATTATTTCTTCAACATTTATCAAGTGATAATTCGAAATTTCTGGACATGGGTTAGTATACTTACTAGTTGCTGTCTGCATTCTTATTAAATCAGAACTCTGTAGTGGAGTTATTTCTATAAATCTGCATTATGATTATATACAACCAGCAACTGAGTTACTTCTGTTTAAGTGAGTTAACAAGGTGCTTTGTTTACAAAATCTTGAGAAGCATTAGTTCTAATCATATTAAGGCTCTCATTAACTTCTGGATTCAGTCAGACCTCTCTAGCTAGTCGCACTGAATCCTTTGATTAGAACTGTATTCCAGACCTGCTAAAGATTCCATTAAGTTCTGAAATTTCAGATTAGGAAACTGAAGGTCCTGTTGAACCATAAGACAAATACATAAAGACACTGAGTACAGTTATGGGCCCATTACCAGCAAGAGTCAAAAGCTTGTAAGCTGTCCTGCATCAATAACTCTATGTTTCTTATCCAATTCTAAGTGACTCAGTATCAACATGCCAAAATTCTTTAATAGAAAAGCATATGATCTGATGCTCTTCAAGTTCACCATAATATGGTACTTCATTTTGTATTCTGTGCTGCACCAATACTACAGAAGTTTATACATGAGAGGAGTTGTGAATCCATACAAGGAGAAAAAAGCCCATAGCTGATCATATAGCTGATCCTCTACTGCAAGAAATCCTCCCAGGCTTAGGTAATAATTCTGTCTCCTTTGTTTCTGTTGACGATGGCTCCAATCTACCAATTTCAATTCATAAAGGCAAACAATTATGTCCTCAAACATCCTTTTTCCAACGTAAATTTTTATGATTCCGTGACCCCTATCATCATTCGTTTGTTGCTTTTGTTTTTCCTGTATCTTTACCTTCTAGTGCCTCAAATAATGTATCTCAACCAAAGTAGAGATAAGACTACGTATTAGGTAATGAAAGCTCTAGAAGAAAAAGAAAAGCAAACTTAGAAATTGGTTAATCATGGAGGAAACAACCATTTGATGTAAATGAGTGTTTGTGAAATATAAGAGTAGATGGATCAATTGAAAGATACAATGCAAGATTAGTAGCTAAAGACTATACTCAAACCTAAGGAATTTTTTATCAAGAGACCTTTTTACCCTATTGCAAAGATGAATTCCACAAATCATTTTTTCACTTGCAACAAATCAATCATGGTCTCTGTATCAATTTGATGTAAAGAATGCTTTTCTACATGGGGACCTTCAAGAGGAGGTGTATATAAAAATACCACCTGGTTTACATTTCCTAGTGGTAAGGAAAAGTGTGTTAGTTAAAGAAGGCATTGTATGGGTTGAAGCAATCATAGAGCTTGGTTTGAGAAGTTCAATGGGGCTATAAAAAAATAATAATAATAATAAAAGATAGACTGTGATCAAAGTCAAGTTGATTATACATTATTTGTGAAAAAAAAAATACTAAACGTTTATGTAGATGCTATAGTAGTAAATAGAAATGATTGGAAGAAATTCAACATTTGAAAAATATTTAGAAAAGGTGTTTGAAATTAAAGATATTGGTGAATTAAAGTACTTTTTGGAAATTGAATTCGACAGATGAAAAAAGGGGACATTCATCTCTAAGAGAAAGTATGTGCTTGATTCTCTACAGGAGGCTGGGAAACTTGGGGCTAAACCTACAAAAGACTCCAATTGAATAGAATCATGGTTTAAATGATTGAAATGGGCATCCTTTGATCGATGTAAAATGCTTTTAGAAATTGGTAAAAAAGCTGATTTATTTGTCACACACTCATGCAAACATTTCTTTTGTTCTTAATATTATTAGTCAATTTATGCATTCACCCAGGACTATTCATCTTGAAACTACTTACAAAGTCCTTTGGTATTTAAAATCTACTCCTAGAAGGGGCATTTTTATTTTTGAAGCATATCATTTCAGGATAAATCATTCACCGGATGCAGTTAGGAAAGTTTAGTAACAGATCATAGATCTACATCTTGTTATTGTTTTGTTGGAGGTAACCTTGTAACCTAGAGAAGTAAAAAAACCAATATATGGTTGCAAGGTTGAGTGCAAAAGTTGAATATTGAGAACTAACACATGGAATATGTGAACTTCTTCAGTTGAGATATTGAGGATGCTTCTATTGGAAGACTTTAATCCACCTAGTCCCATGAGTCTCTATTGTGATAAAAAGGCAACTATCAGCATAACACATAATCTGGTTCAACATGGCAAAACCAGACACAGAAGTTGATACTCAACAGTGTTAGGACCGATTTACCTTCTTCCTCCTAGAAGAAAACGGGATGCAATAAAATCAACAAGCAAAACGAAAAAGAAAATCATGCACGACACAAGATTTACGTGGAAAACCCAATTTGGGGAAAAACCATGGAGTTGTAGAAAAAACTTTCACTATCTGAAAACCTTCGTCAAAGATGATTACAATTTCATAATCTCTCCCTCTTTGCACGCAACGCTAGAACGAAACATATAAATACCCCTAAAAACCCTAATACATGGCGGATACGGTTCGGATCCGGTCTGGTACATAGAACCATTAAAACGGGTCAAATTTTTGCTCACCTTCGCCCGAAATTTTCCATATTCGGGTTATAATCCGGGTCATATTCAGGTTGACAAAATCTGATGCAAACCCAAATCAAACTTCACATATTACAATCTCCCACTTGAAGTTTGATATCCTGTTGCATCTCCTGTGTTTGAGAACACCATTCTTTCCTTGATGTGATTC